>CAICTM010000171.1:0-101303 GCA_903772945.1 Seminavis robusta
AGCACTATCGTTTCGACACTGCACACACAGGTGTATTTAGTCGTCCCTAAATAGTCCTAGTGAACTGCCCATGTCATCCGGAGTGCGGACGGCTGAGGCGGTGGCTGGGAGTCGAGGAAGACTCTTGAGCAAGAAGCTCGATCCTGGCTGGGAACTCTTGAACCAAGGAACACCATGGAGCGGTTCCGGGAGTGCCCCAGGATCCAGATCCAGATGCATCGCACTTTCCGCACCAACCCCATCCTTCTGCATCCAGCTTTCATCCGACACCTCACAAAACAAACACTAACACAAACACAACAAACCATAATGGGAAACCACAACTCCACTCTCCCCATGAACATCAAGAACGTTCCTCCTAAAGTATTGGCAATGTTGGCAGACGAAAAGCATAGATCCAAGCTCTTGGCAGATGTCCAGTCCAGTTTCACAGCGAACAGTGATAGTGGCAATCCGGGGGTTGACTCGACTGCCGAGTTGGACTACATCATGCAGGGTCTCGTGAAAGCCAGCAAAAAGGACAAGACCAACAAGAGCAAGAAGATTGGCATCAAGAGAACCAAGGCGCATTCAGAGTCAGGCTCAACAGCCAAGGCATGCCCCAGCCAACACACTGCCACAGACAACAAACCAAGCCCAAAGAAAGAAGATGCAAACATGCGCAGCAGTAATCACAGTCTGGAACCTCAAGAGATCGTGAACCTGTTGGAGCAGTTTGCCACAAAGGATTGCAACACGGGCATGGCATTCCTCAGGGCCTTGCAGGCACACCAACCAACGACCAAGTATCACAATGGCAACAATGCCGACATCAAGGCCCCCAAGGCTGCCTAATCTAGTCTATATCAAGGGCAAAGGAATCGAACAAAGCGGAAAAACAGATCGAGACATAGAAGCGATAGAGTCATAGATACGTACTATATTCATAAGACTATATATCAGCCAAGCGTCCAGTGTATACTCGTCAATCTGACCGACTCTGAGCTGGAATAACCGAATCAAAGCTGGATTTCTGTAACTAAAACAAACAGCATAACATCAGGCTTGGCTCGAAGCAAACCGTAAATGACATCAAGGGAACCTCCACCTTTCGTGGCGGCAACCTGAAATGGCAGCAAGTGATTCTTGCATCTGACTACCAAAGCCTGGGGATACTAATAGGCATCCACCAGGATGCTCGCGCCTCCCTCCCAGTGTATCTGCTTGTCTCGTACGACCAAGTGAAGAGGAAGAACACCAGAAGACGTATGAATGGATGGACAAAGTTTCGGGGGCAAGCCGGAACATCCTTTGCAACAGTTAACTCCATTGGCTCGTGAGCTTGGGCGACACATCTCGAATCCAGCGATGCACGGGCAGATCTCCGTTTCCGTCCCAAACAAGGGCACATGTAGGATTGTCACCACAGCCTCGAATGGCTGTTCTCAGCAGCCACGAAGGAAGTTGAAAACCTTTGTCACGAGTTGTGTGGATCAGTGCACGCATGGAGAATGTAGTCTATTAGTTCCAGTGCCTTGAGCACGTCCCGAGTGGGAGGCTAGTCCCTCGCGTTCGAATGTATGCTGCCAACGTGATGTACATCATTTCTTTGACAGCCGTTGCAGGGACTCTTGCGCTTGCCAGCGTTGTAGTGTCGGAGACGCTAGGCTCTTCTGCATCCTCCGAGTACAGAATCAGGTGAATCTTCAATCAGACACTGAACCATTTCCAAGCCACAACTGCGGTCCGAACACGCCAGATTGAGAGCTGTTTGGAAGTCACCCCCAAGCGAGATACTGACTCGTCACTCTAGTTCACATCCTTTTACTCTTCCGAGTCTTTTTGGTGTTTGCGTCTAAGAGTTGCATCACTGGCCAGCTACTACCTGGTAGCTAGCAAGGGTCTACACCGACAGGTAGGAAATGGGGGTCAAAAGAAAGCTGCACCCCCGGATCTCGTTCGTATCCTTTCATTCTTTCTTCTAGTTGTTACGTTCCATCGCTGGCTTCTACTAGCCTGGCTGGCAAGGATCTGAGGTGTGAGGTGGGGTCAACAGGCTTTTGTCACCGTCTTGGAGGCCCAAGAGCTGGATTGAAACGCACTTCCAGTGCACCACAAAGCTGTGATTTTTCAGATTGGAACGAACCTTGGTCCGTACTGTAAACGTGCGTCTAGTAGACTAGCTCGAAACTTGAGACTTTGAGACCGACGAGGCAACGCAAAAGTTTGTTGCACTTCCTCCTCCTCCGGAGGTGCCGAATTTGGAAGCTTCATGATTGAGTTTTATATGTGCCCGAGGGACAAGCGTAGCTGGACAACGACACCTCCAACACTGAATACCTGGTTCCTGAGCAGCCGTCAGCCAAACAGCTGTCTCAACGGTACCTTGGTTGGCTAAAATCTCAATGCTTCATCCTACTGCCACCGGTACCAAATCCAAAGGCTTAAGCGTCTTATACTGAAGCATTACCACGCTGCAAGCGAACTGAACGGGCAAACAGAATTGTCTCCTCATTGTTGACTAAACAATGGATGCATCCAAATCAGAGCTCTCGGAATCTGTGTCCACCTCTTCCAGAGGCCAACGATGCAACTAATCAGAGTGGTGAAGCCATTGCCACTTGCATGACAGAACGGAGAATGGTTTCTCACGCATCAGGTAGAAGCAAAGCATGCAGAGTGATCATGTGCCAGATGCTATGACTGCTGGAATACAGCAGACAACAAGCCTCCCAATAACTTGTTCCATGCAAAATCAACCCACAAAATTGCAGTCACAGGTGCAGCAAAGTCACGGCGTGTTCACCTCGCCCAAGAAGAAGGCCAAGGTTCCGACAAACTGGAGTGGCGACGTCAACGATACTCACAATGTCATGATGGAAAGGATAATGGTCTCTCGATCATCAGGTACCAGTAGAAGTTGTGAATCATGCGATGCTGTGTCGGATCAGGCCAAACTGGCTGTGGCTATACTGGAGGACCCGCAAGCCTAGAATCAACGAGTTCTTCCATTCACCATCCACCCGAGCAATCACAATCGAAAGAAGCACAGGTGGAGCAAAACGACGACGTCACTGTACTAGTCCGTGCAGAAGCAATCAAAAACTTTGTTCAGCAAGATGCTTTGAATTTCTTGCATCTAAGCAGAGCAGCCAGGCAGAGTAATCAGCCGAAGTGAAAAAGCCGACCAGAGCTCACTGATTAGGTTCGTCCTGCGGCACGGGGGTGGGGCAGGGATCTGTTTCAATAAAAAAGTGTTCGCTCAATTCCACGAGCTGATGCCGTAGTTTGGCGTTCCTGTAGCCTTTTCCAGGCCTTCGGCCTTCCTTTCGCCTGAAGCAATCTTTGGCAATATGGAGACGATGAATGATAACCTACAGACCATAGCCACCAACCTCCGCAGAAAGTTGGGAACTCGAGAACTCGATGGATTTGAAAGTCAAGTTGTGGTGGTAGAGGTTCCTATCTGCCTGGGGTGGAACAAAGACACAGCAACAGGGTCCATCACAATGCCCAACAAGTTGTTCACAAGCGCCGAAGATGCAATTGAGTTTCTCCGAGCATCGCTGGAGCACCATGAAGGAGTGCCTTTGGAAATTGTCGCGGTTGGAACCAAAGGAGAATGCTCTGCTGAGTTTGACGTGACTCCTATTCCCGATGAACCGGAGCTTGTTGCCGTGGCAAAGAGATTCATTGTCAGCATGGACAGTACATCACCAATGGTTACGTGCGGATTCACAGGCGCCTCCTCGATCACAGCCGATGGAAAGACTCTGTTACTCTCGGCGGATCCTGGGGCGGCTGGTGTCGTCCCCACCAACTTTTTCTACAATGTGGAGGTACGATCACAGCCCATTATTGGCTCGCTCCATCATGGCTTCCACGTGCATTCGAAGCAAAGGTCCCTCACAGTGTCGTTTGCTCCAAATTGCTGTTTTAGGACAACTGCGCCACCATTGTGCAAGTGAATGTCCAGATTAGCAGCAACGAGTTTGACGAGAAGAAAAGCGCATTCCTGGCCGAAGTTTTCTCCCCTCAAGGATATGGACAAGCAGACCTTTTTGTTGCCGCCGCTTCGTACGTTGTTGACAAGATTTGAATTATTGCTTGCGCTTGGCTGCTCGCACGGACGATCTGATCTAACCATTGCTTTTTCCATCGGCTCTGGTCGTGTCAACTGCGCAGGTGCAAGAGCGAAACTCGAGCTTCTGATGGATCGTTCTGCCATGCTCCTTCCGGAGTGCAGGAGAGAGTCTACGATATTGTAGTATCGGCCACTGACTCTGCTGGTTTGGTTGGTAGCACTTCATGCCATGTTGTGGTTGCACCCGACATGCCCAGTGGAAAGAGCTCTGTCCGTGGAATTGGAGACAATGCTGCGATGAAAAAGCTGGTCGCCAAGGCAGCTGCTGCCAAGAAATACAAGGTTGAATCTCTCTCGATGTCAGTTGAGATTGCCCAAAAGTAGAGGAAGCAAGAACAAACGAAAATAGCAGTGTGTTTGCTGAATGAGTGAATCGGTGAAGGAGCCAGGCGCCAACGAAATAGTAGACGAGGGACGCACCCAGTGTTGGCTCCACTGTCCTTACGCCTGAGTATCTAAATCATTCCGATATGGCCAGTTTAAGATACCATACTATAGTCAATGTTGCTTTAGAGACCAAATATGTTGCCTTACTAGAAACAGCAGTGCACGCTTAAAGTTTAGATGGGCATGCCAACAAAAAGGTTTGCTCCAGCAAACACCCCAGCCAGTTAGGTTGCTTGAAAATAGCAATGGCACGTCGGAAGGGAGTGACTGTCACCAAGACTGTCACCTACAGTACTCGAGCAACCGCCAAGGGAACCAACCCTCTGCCAGACTGCCGAGTTGCTATTCCTACCCCAAACTCCAGCATTGTATCCCACGCTGAATTGTGGCCAGGTTTAAGCGCGGCATGCGCCGAGACATGCAAAGCCGGCAGACATGAAGATCCGAAGAAAGATCCACTTCGGATTAGACATAAGCAAAAGTCACCCCGCTCGTCCGTTGGGGTATTTGGTACCGTTCCATTTACGTGATGTAAACAGAACGGATCTATTTACTCACGTAGTCATGGCGGACAGTAAACGGAACCGTTCCATAGAATGTAATCGGATCAGTTCTGTTAACTTCTCGAACCTTCTCGGAACGTAATCGGAACCGTTCCGAATACTGTCCGCCTTAAACTGTCATTGGTGTGGTATGGTTGCTGCCTTTAAAGAGGTTCTGGTCTTTGAACACAATGTGCCCTTTCATTTCATTCCTAAAGTAGTCAGCTCATGAGATTTCAGACAAGTGCACCATGTTTCCAACACCAACTAATCCACGTATCCAGCCTTCTACAGAAGAAGTCAGTTGGTTGGTACCTTCCATTAGCCTTGAGGATGTGGAGGGGAATCCTCCAATTGACCTTTGCTGCATGTTCTGCTTTGATGGAGATTATGCCAAAACTGCAGCTAAAATGGAAACAACAAAGATCATACTTCCTCCTTCTATCTATGAACCTGATCCTGATAAGAAAGATGTTACTCTAGACTTGATCATCGACAAAGCTATGAAACATTCTGACACAACTCTTATCAAAGCAAGATTGACAAAACTGTGGCAATGAGATTCACTACTATTTACTTTGTGAATGCAAGCGAAAATACTACAGTCAACGGGGCGCCACAACATCGGCAAAAGAGAACCAAAAGGAAAACTTTAGACAGGATAGAATAGTCGACAAGGGGAAAGGTAGTCGAGGTCAGATGGGAGGAGCTTTCCCCGCAGAACCGAGACATCTAAGCCCCACAAAAAATGCCCTGTTGAATTCAAATTGAGGTTGATCCCTGGCCAGTACTGGTACTTCAAGAGAACTCGTAAGGCACTGGGTATTCACAACCATTCTCGAACTCCATTTGTTGACAAACATAGAAGAATGAAAACCTACTCGCAGGAAGAATTGAATCTGGCCCAAACGTATAGCCAAATCTGTCCTGCCGGTGCCGCGATGGCTTTGACTAGCAAGGCAACTGGCACCCTAGCACCTTCCAAAGATCAGCTCCGTTACAACAAGTCTCCCACTTCTAACAAACCTGTATCCAATCCCAGGCTCTTATCAGTACCTCAGGGAGCAAGTATCTTTGAAGAAGATGAGATTCGTTGCATTGTATCACGAGGTCACTGAGACAAGTTTGCTAACCATTTCAAAGGCCAGCATGAATAGGAGGGCTCAACAGATGAACAATGAGGTGTCTTTGATGAGGACCTGGAACAAGCTGAAGATATACAGCTCACCTATGAGGACTCCAGTTCCACTGTCCAGCAGCTGAGACTTAAGTCAGCTGCAGAGAAGGTTGGTATTGCAGAGGCACTATTGGCCATGAAGCAAGATATGCAAGTGGGCAAAAAGGTGTTCCTTGCTTGTGCCTGGTGCACTGAAGAAGAGAGAAAACTGTTTCAGAAGTATCCAGAAGTTCTTATGGTTGATGTAACGTTTCAAACAAACAATCAGGGAAGGCCTCTGTTTACAAGTTGCTCACCAGGCAGGGACATGTTCTTCTTCACACCATTAAGGGCCTACTTACAAGAGAACACCAAGGGCGCCACACTGATGATTGGCTTGATGGCAAGCCCATTTGCCTCGATCCACCCCTGACTACCACACTTGATGCCCCTTGGCACTTCAAGAGAATTATCGTTTCTTCCACACTCAGTCGAAATGATTATCGAGTACTTGTTGTAGATCTGCGTCCAAGTAGTATTCGACCACGGAGTGGGGTAGACGCCACCAGGGTATTGGACATTATCCAATCCAAATTGAATTTCCAATGTGGGCGCACGCAAAGGCTTGAGGGCATGATCACGAAGGGGTTTGTCCTGGAAAGCGTTCGTCACTGACAGGGGTGGATAGAACTTCATTCTACCAAAGATGGCCAGATCACCACAAAAGCTCATATACTCCGGCAAAAAGGGAGTTGGAAAGGCCTCCTTTTTGGCTGGATCAAGAACATTATCAGTTTCACCCTGGAGGTAGCCATTCTCCCATAGACCAATATCTGTTCCAAAAATACAGATATCAAAATTGGATGACAATAGCTTCGTGAGATCAGCCTTACGCTCATAGATGCCCTTGACGAGTGAAGTCTGCTTCACAAGGCAAAATTTTGGGGGACGCGACTGCTGGCCATCCGGAACGGGAAGATTGCCAATGCTCTGGCGAAGAAGCTGGGCAATTACTTGATTGATGTGTGGCACAACCAAGTGGGATGGCTTGTCTTCCGTGGCGGCAATAGCAGTAGACAGTGTGTCCATCTGATTGTTGGCAATCAACGTTTGGAGTTCTGCATTGAAACCGGGATGATCGAATGGAATTTTTTTGTGGATCGATCCATACAAATGAGTGTTCATGAAGTTTGAACTCCTGTCATGAAAGTCTAAGAGCTCAAGGATGTCATACCGATTCTCAAAGCTAATTTCTTCATGGTGTTCAAAGGCGGCCTTCTCAGTACCATAGAGCTCATAGTCAATGAGTTGTTCGGGAACCACAATGAGGAAGACAGAGTTCTGGAGTTTAAAGTTCTTCAGCAGTTGACTCTGATCCCTGCCTTCTTGAACCTTTTGCTTCTTCCTGTCACTCCGCTCCCCAGGAGATAAATCCAACTCAGGTCTCCCACCAAGAGATGCCATGGTGCAAGTGACTGGAGCAGAAGCAAACCGCAAACAACAGTGGAACCAAGAGTAGTAGTAGTAGCAGTAACAGTAGTAGAAACCACAACAACAGCAGCAACAACAAACAAGCAGAGGGATCACGCAATGGTTGGGTGAGGTGAAAGAGACTTGGTGGAGTGTGGTGGATGACTTTTGTAATGGATGCTGTTGCTGCTGCTGCGGCGCAGAGTAAATGGAACTGTTCGACTACTCCACGGTATATCACGGGACGTAAACGGAACTGATCCAGTTACTCTATGTAAACAGAACTGATCCGAAAATCCCACGTAACGATCGAAACGTAAACGAACTGTTCCAACTACTCCACGTAGCGAAAACAGAACTGATCCAGTTACTCGATGTAAACAGAACTGATCCGAACACTCCACGATGACTATCGAAACGTAAATGGAACTGTTCCAACTACTCCACGGTATATCACGTAGCGTAAACGGAACTGATCCAGTTACTCAACGTAAATAGAACTGTTCGAAATACTCTACGATGAGAGGATCGAAGCGTATTTGGAACTGTTACATTTACTGAGAGTAAACGGATCGATTCCATCTACCTTGCGCCTGCCTGAGAGAGCAGGGTGAGTTTTGCTTATGACTAATCTAAGCTTTCTCCGTCCAGTAAATCTCCCAGTCCTTGGACGACCCGAAAAGACACAGCAAGATCAACAGACAAGTGCATACCGTACGGCGGTACGGCACGGACAGCGATAACCATCAAGAGATTGCAAACCAAGGCTGCTTTTACTCTTCTCGATCACTGTGTGCTCCTCTTCCATCAAAAGTCAAAAAGCCAAGAGAACTACAGTACCTATAGGGAAGAGATCGATGATTGTGGCTGTTCTCTTGTGGTTGGCCACAGCATGGCTGTGCCTTCATTGGGCGACGGATACACCGTTGTTTCTACTGATGGCACCCTCTTGTATCCTGTGGCTGCGATTCAAGGCTCTCACGGGATTTCTCCAGTCCACTTCCGACAATCCTCTGTTGCAAGCTTACCAAATGCCAGCCGCGGCTGTCAAGGCAGTCTTCCAGCGGACCCTGTACTTTTGCCTCTCGAGTTTGACGGTCCATGAATTCCTTTGGATGCTGGACGAGATTTTGTACCCGGACTACCGCAGGGTTAGTCTGGAAAATAGTGTCTTTGTGGTGGCGTCGGTCCGATGTGGCTCCACGTCACTCCATCGAGCCCTTTCTTTGGACAAGGAGCGATTTGTCAGTCCTAGATTCATCGAGTTATTTTGGCCTTTTATTTGCGTCCAAAAATTCTTGGACTGGCTGGAATTACGAGATGAACGCCTGGGAACCACGGTGATCAAAAATCTGGAGGCCAAGTTCCAAGCACAACTTGGACCGGATGTCATGGCACGGCATCCCATGCACTGGCACGAAGCCGAAGAAGACGATGTTTTGCTGGCGTCCACTCATTTGGTGGGATGGTATCTAGCGGCGGCATTTCCGCATCCCGAGGTTTGGGTGCAATCGGGTCATGTCCATAGATTGCCACAATCCGCTCAGCAACGATCGTTTGTGCTATACGAACGAGCCTTGCAGAAAATATTGTACCGAAGGGGAAATGGCCACCATCTTTTGACCAAATCACATCTGATATCCCTGGTACCCACCATTGCCGACAAAATTCCAGGAGCCAAAATTGTGGGCATGGTCCGACATCCTGCCGATGCCTTTGTGTCTCTCTATGGACTCACGGAAGCATCGTACAAGAGCTTGTCACCGGCGGAAGACTACGATCCAAAAGCTCTCGTTGCGGGGCACGTACGATTCTGGCAAGAATTCACTCGCTCCGAAATGAGCTTTTTGAAGAATAAACACATGGTGGTAACGTTGAATGACTACGTTCAAGATCAGGACAAGGTGGTGCACAAACTCTACGATGCGTGGGGATATCCCATTAGAGGGACGGAATTTGAAAAACGCTTGGAGGCAGACCGAACCAAGCACAAAGCCTACAAGGCCAAAGCCAATTACAAAAACCCAACTCTGGAGGAACTGGGACTCGAGAGGAAGTTGTTTGATGAAATGTTTGCAGAGTACTTGACTACCTTTGGCATCGTGAGTAACTAATTTTAAAATGAATCGCGCTAGCTAGTAAAACAGATACACAAAAGGTCAGCAGAGTGCAGGAGAGAACATCAACGTGCTGCCGTTATCTATTTGGCGTGCGTCGGCGGGTTATCCATGTGGCATCAGCGTTCACGGCAAGATCGATCACATCGTCATGTTGCCCAGTAGTACGGTACAGTCATCGATTGCTTCCGTATAGAAAAGCAAACAATAGGATGGATCACATGTCTTGCACAGAAATAGATGGCTTGGGATCTGCAGTCCAAGTTTGTTTGGATTCACCGTGGCCCCCTCAACACAAAAGATTCCGTAGAATGCTGCTGATGCAGATCGTAAGGTTACTTACTGTGAGTACTGTACAGTAGTTGGATAAAGCCGAGCTGCAATCTGCACGGCCTCCCTGGAAGCAGGCAGTTTCCAGAATCCGGAATGATTCAATCGAATCGTCCCATCTGAAGCACACCCCACAGTAACCTCCGCGTGCACATAGGGACGACCGCTTACCAGTACGTGTCAGAGCTTGCCCTACAGTACGACTACAACTACTATAAAGAATGAAGCCATGATTTTTGTTTGTAAAGATTGTCTACTATGCGTTATTGTTCTATTTTTCTGTTTGGTTGTATTTTAAAAAAGATTGTAGCATCAACAATGATAGAGGTTGGTTGTCGGGTGTCACGGGTATTAACTTTGGACTTTCGTCGCGTGGAGGACGTTCGGACAAGCACTCTGCAATAGAGGCTGCCTAGCACAGGAACCACAAACCTGGCTACCTTCGATGTGACCCTTCAATTGAACCAACTGTATTCATCTCCGCAAAATTGTTGTATAGCCCTGCACCCCACCAGATGCTTGCTCATTGTGTATTGTATTGTGTTAGTCCCCCCAATCCGTCGTCGACGTCCCCACTTACTTACCTGTTCTCCTAGACTGGAAGGTACCGGTCAGGCTTTCTGACTTGCCGTCCAGAACGAGTTGTTGTCTGAACTGTGGTTTGCTGCTGTGTGTCCGTCACAGGTTGTGTCGTCTTCTTCTTCTTCTTGCCCTTCGCCTTTGGCTTTGTCGACTTTTTCTTGGTGGCCGCCGCACATCTACGTTTTATTCTAGGTTTTTCAACTGCCACCCGTCGTGGCTTCGTCTTCATTTGTTCTGCAATTCTCTGAGATGCAATCGCTGCCATGCGTCTCTTTGATCGTCGCAAAGTTGATTGTGCTGTTTCCACATTGTCCTCCTCATCGACTCGGTTGTCGACCAGTGGTTCTTCAACATCAACTTGTTGTTCCTCGATCTCGACCAGTGGTTCTTCAACTACCACTTCGTCGCCAGTCACGAATTCGTAATCCGTATCGTCCGAGGCTACGCCAGCCTCCAATCGTAGTGTTGTGTGCCGGCGCATGAATTCCTTGACAAGGTGTCCACCATCCTTCATCAAAGCTTCGAGAATGTTGTTGGGTACTACTCCAAGAAGCACACCATTCATCATTCGCATCTCCAATACAAATGGCTGTTGTCCATGCACACTGATCTTGAAGTATGTCACATGCCACTTTTGAATGTATGGGACCACTGCTGTGCATGTGGGAACCACCACTGCTTCGCATGTGACTGTGGCATCGGATGCCATCTTGTTGTCGTCGACGGTCGAGACTGTTTCTATTGTCTCGACGTCTTTAGTTGTTGTTGGTTGTTGTTCTAATTCTACGGGTGCTACATCTTCCATGCAGACATCCTTGACCTTGCGATAGACAAATCGTCGGTTGGCAATCTGTTCTCGCGTATTCAAGGTGCAAATTTCGTCGTCAGCGTTGCGCTGAATTCCTCCGTGGTGCAAGTGGCACATGGCGAGTTCGAACATGTAAGTGTTCTTTTCGTTGACCATGAACCAGTGCGAGACTAGCTTGTCGTTTCCTTTCTTCGCCTTGATGAAACGAACAAGTCCCTCGAGGTCTTGGTGCACGGCATCAATTTGAATGTACAGTTTGGCGCGTTGTAGGTACGCTTTGTCGCTTTGGAACCATTGGTTGTTGGTGATCCATTTGGCCACTTGCTGGTATCCGTACTCTTGAATCAACTGCACGAGATCCAAGACGCGTTCGTGGGGTGTTTGTGTGCCGACAGAAATGAATTGTTGTTGGGCTTCATGCCAGAATTCGTATCGGGCCTGTGGCACATGTTTCTTCATGTCTCGATAGACACGACGGTTCTCAGCTTGTTCGCTCTCGTCAGAAGAGTACCCCACTACAGTGTTGACAGGAGCAAAGGATAAACGGTTTCCATTGCTCCGTTCGGTGTCTTGACCGTAATGGGCCTTCCAGCGAGTGTTGGCTGATTGACTGGGTTGGATGCGACAACCTTTGGGCTGGTGCTGGTTGTTGTCGTATCCGTAGTGACCATGCTGATCCGCAGGAACCAGGGAAAGGTCGTAGGCACCTAGGTAGCGACCGTGCTGCTGGAACTCCACATCAGGACTCGTTCCATACGTGTGCAACAGTCCCGCGGTTTGGACGACATCTTTGTCCAACTCATCCAGTTGGAACGTTGGGACTTCCTCTGCCGCAGGAACGTCCTTGTCATTGTTGTTGTTGCCCGTCATCTCCTTGGCGACCTGGAGAACGGGGGTCTTCATGGTGTTGCTGTTGTTGTTGTCGGTGGTCATGGACCACGAGAGCAGCTTGATGATAGAAGAAGAGAACTTCATTTTGCAATTGATAGGTATTGAATAGAAGATTGATAGAAGAGGTAATTGAAAGTAGGGGGGTTGATCTGGCCTTGGCTTATCAACAATCGCAAAAGTCTTCCTTGTTCGGTTGGGTATGCAACTCTAGCAATCCGGTTGAACAAAAAAGTGAGCTCATCATGGTGACATTCCATTTTTCCACGTGACAGATTCTGCCAGATGTTGAGATGACAGATTCTGCCAGATGGAAAATGATGGCGCGCGACAAGAAGAGACTGAGCCACTGATGGGTACCGATTTGATGCTCTCTACACCCAACAAGACGCTTCCTGGGTCTCCTTCCTTGGTTAGTGTGGTCTGATTGCTTGCTCTTTGGCTGTACCAATGGTCTTTATCGGGCCGTGCGGAGGCTGCGGAGGATTTGGCTGAACGTGCTGCTGCGGTGCTGCGGTGCTGGGGAGCTGCGGTGCTGCGGAGCAGCCACGACTAAAGAGTTAGAGATTGCCACGACTGGTTGACACCACCTTCCACGGGACGCAGGGCGACGAAATATTCGCCATCATTTGAAGCCGCTTTTGGTGTAAGCATGAACCCTAAAACCAGTATCCACGACTCGTAGTGGGTTTGAGCCTTGCAACCCAATTCAATCAAACTGCTCACAAAGCAGACGATGACAAAGCGGAGACGGTATCACCATGGCGAAAGCTATTTTGTCTTGATCGGTGGTGAATCATGCAAAGCGCAGGGTTCACCGATTCGCAGTGAGCGTGACTCTCAGCACACTTCGGTGCCTTTCATTGGCGATGCCTACAAGAGCCTCCGCATGGCAGGCATTCCCCGCGACCGGATCATTACCATCTGTCAGCTCCAGGACTATCGAACTACTCTGATAATGGGTGCAGAAGGAGACCTGGTGTCATCCAAAGGAGTGTCGCCTCGGTTTTATCGAAAACAGCTGGAAGAGACGGACCTGCATTGTCAGCTGCTACTAGACGAAGGAGGGGCGGACTATGACTTTGAAATGGTCAACCCTGCCACAGTTTGGAGCGTCCTCAGCGGCGAGGCCTCGCGGAAATGTCCCAAAGTTGTGCCGCTGAACTATTGCTCGGCTTTGTTTTTCGCCGTGTATAGCCATGGGGATTCTCACGCTGCCGATGCTTCGGCAATGATGGGCGGCAAAACGGAGAATCATCACCTGAATGCCGAATGGTTTGCGCATTTCCCCTACCGGTATCCATCCAAACGGCATGACCTGCTGGACTTTGTGGCAACGGAGAATGCCGGTGGAATGGCCCCTTATCACCTCTATTCCACGCAACTGCGGCTCATTTTTCATCGCCTCTTTGCGGCCAATCCCAGCCGTCCCGTCGTTGGCTTGCTAAACTATTGCACGTCGGGAGGGAACTTGGAATTTATGCGACGTCCTTCGGTGGTACAACGGTTGGGAGTGGATGGGTGGCCGCTGTTCTTGATGGCCTCCTCGGGAGGATCCACGGACAGTCTTGTCGCCGGTTTGTGGCAGTCGGTCTTTCGACTGCTCTCGTCGTGTCTCCACCCACCCGCAACAGGACTACAGCAACAATATACCTTTGAATCTCTGTTTGAGGCTGCCGTGTGTGCTTATCACAAGGAGAACGTGTACGATCTATTGAACGAATGTAAAGAACGAGCCTTTTCGGAGCGCGTATGGGAGCTAGACTTTTCCTTTCAGGAGGGGAACAACAACAAGAATGCCGTAAGTGATCCATGGCATGCGGAATGGAATACCAAATGTAGAGAGGCACTGCGAGACTTGCAAGAGGCTTACACTCGGGGCGAAGCGTTTCGTGTCCTGCATCGGGACCATGCCCGAGGAATCGCGGACGGTGTGGCCAACCACCCTCGCCGACCCAACCACGTGGTAGTGTGGGCTCGAGGAGTCAACAACGACTGGCGCAAGATCCCTCACAGCCGACCCTACCGATGCCCCATCACTGCGTATCGGGGTATCCACGCCGGCTGTGAGGTGGATCTTGCTGCTATTGTGGTGGATGCATTTGCCGCCATTGCCAAGCCCGAGTTTGTGTGCGGAAGGAGTAGCGGAATTCACCAAGCCAGCGTATCCACCACCATGCTTTGAGTCGAGCAGCATGGGAAGACCTTAGTTCCAAAACAAAACAAAATAGAAAATGAAACCATTCGCACCATTACCACTGCACATATTATTGTGGTATCTATTTGCAGGACCAACGCCCCAGTCAAACACCCTGCCCAGGGTCCTGGCCGACGTCAAATCGCCGGACCCAACCTGTGGGGAACTACCGTGCGCCTGGCCCAACTCCAGTCCTTTCACGAAGCAAGCGCATCGACCACCTTACTTTGAGTGCTTCGTGGGAAAACCCTTCGCTTCAAAACTTGGTTACCGTATTGTGGTATAGTCAATTGTCGGTGGTGTATGCCCATGAAATTTTCATGTATTCTATCTTATACATGTAGATTGATTATGCATGTCATTGCTTGCTTGTACCGTCACCACATTCATATAAAAGGGCGTGTAGATGTCTCACCATGGTGGCTTTTTTGATATAGTGAAACGACACGCTATCGGGAGCACAACAGTCCGTACCATATCCAATCCCCCATTCCTTGTTGTAGTCATTGTACCAATCATGTTCGTCCTTTTTGCGGGTCAAGTGAGATCCCGGTGCAAAGGGATGAAATCGTTCTCTTCCTTTATCATCACGAGTATCGGTCAATCCAATCCCAAATACTTTTCGCAAACATTGTGCCATCATGACATCTTCCATACTCGTATGTCGATGCGCCGCACAATCGGGATGATCGTAGCCGCGTTCAATGTATTTTCGCAATGTCCCACGCGACAGGGCATACCCGGCGCCACCACTGTTGAAATAATTGTCAGGACCATGGCCTTTGAACCGTCGTCCCACAAAATGGTCTTCTTCCGGGCCTGACGCCAGTGTTCCCAAATACGCCCGCAAATTGTCGACAATGACAAACAAATCTTCACCGCCTAGAAAAAAGTAATCATACTCTTGCTCTTGCAGGTAGTGATCGCCAATGAATTTCCAAATGGCGCGACTTTTTTGCCACATGTTGTTGTATTCTTCCGGGCCTTCGTGTGTGATGGATATAGCCGGAATGCGGGGATCGGATTGAGTAGAAAATGCCAAGAATCCATCGCACCGAGGCGCCCAGGTTTCGCGCATGGCTCGAATCGTCAAGGAATGAGCTTTTGCCATGGTGTAAATGCCACAGAAAATTTTGGGTCCTTTTGGAGCCTTAGCAGCAGGTGGTGGCGCTACTATGGAAACCGGAACCTGCTGGAAGAGTTGTTTGTTGATATCACGGCCATTCCAAAAGTCTTTGCAGATATCGCCTCCCACACGTGGTGGCCATGGTTTGTCGTTGGAGTCTTTGCCCTGCAAGAACATGCGATGCAGCATGGTCACATCGGGAATCCAATCGTTGTCTACGGGTGGAGGAGGATCTCCAAGTGGTTCTTGTCGACAAGTACGACATTTCGTTTGTGCGGCCAAGCACTCTTCCCATCCACATTCCATCGTGGCAGAGATGGCCGGTTGCCAGCCAAACCAGGGATTTTTCGGATCTGATTTTGCCACGGCAGACGTGGCAGAGTCTTTCACTACTACTAGCTGGGATGATTTTGATGATGATACTTCCTTGACTTGCCTCTGATGAAACTTGGGTAGAGCCGCCGCATCCTTAGTAGTACCCCCTGGCTCGAATTTCTGGTGGGCTACATAATAGGACCACACAAGAGCAATGCCCCAAACCCCAAGGAAGATGCCGGCAATAAGCATACAACGGACCCTTTTTCGAGGAGTCTTTCTTGACGTGGTTGACATCTCATCTATCTATACAGTACGGTATATCCTACAGTATGCATACAGTAGTCGCTTCTTGCAAACGCAGCAACAGCCAAAGGCAGCAACAGCCGATACAAGTACATGTAATGTAGACTAATGTGTCGGAGGTTGGAGGTTGGAGTTCATGAGATTGATGACCGTTGGGAGAAGAAATAATGATTGTCAGTCAGTCAGTCACAGAGAGTGATTGAATTTCTCTTTCAAATGACTCTTCGGAGTAAACCTGCTCCTAACTAAGTATCATAAGTCGTTACTTACTTACTTGTACCTGCAGCTGCTGGTTTTCCGTCGGTCCTCTCGATCCACCCATGCAATTGAGCAAAGCATGAAGGCGTTGATCCCTTATCCGTATTCATGTATATATCAAGGCTACAGTGTGCTCTGCTTCTTGTTGACTCTCTCATGCACAGACAAAGTTCAGTTTCCGCCTCCAAAAGAAGGAACGACAATTAATGAATACTGATAATAGCAGTGACGACTTGGAGCTCGTGAAGATTGTGCATCAGAGGATTGCAGCAGCCGCATCTGAAGAGCACATCAGCAATTCTCGAGAAAGAGAACGCCATCTTGGAGGAAATCGACAACGACAACATCCGAGGGAGAATCTGACTGCACTGGGCCCACATACCGGTATTAGTGATGCAAAGAGTAGTCATGAGAATGATGGCAAATTTGACTTGATGGAAATTGTAGCCCAAAGAGCCGCTGATGCCAGGACGGCCATTGATTCTGAACAGGCTCAAGAGCAAGGTTTCCCAAAGTCCAGCAATCAGGCTCTGGGGGCACAAGAGCACGACAATATTCCAAGCTCCAGTATTGGTATGACATCTTTGAGGCGAATGCGAAATGTCATTGCAGAGTTTGTACAGCCAGGGGCTTATCCGGTTGATGGGACCGCCGCTCCTCTTCAAGAAGAAGATGGATCTTCGGGATCGGACAATGAAGGCGAAAAATGGGAGGAAGAAAATATTCAAGCTGTTGCATATCCCATCGACCATCAGGGAACGGAAGAATTGCTCCCTAGTGGGGTCCCCTTCATAGCGAGAAACAGAACTGCTTGGAAGAGAAAACTTTTGTGTTATGTTTCACTTCAAATGTTTGTGGGCATGCTCATTGTGACCACTTTCCTTGTGGTTTTTGTTGTGGTAAATCGAATTATCGGGAGTGGAGAAAGCACGAGCCAAAAAGCCACAGAAAACGGGATTGTTGGGGTTCCATCGCTGCCGGCAGACATACAAGCACCAACAAGTTCGATTGATGGCCTTCTGGCATCTCTTAATCTTCCCAACTACACCTTGGATGCCATCATAGAATACCCAAGGTCCCCTCAGTCCAAGGCATATCAGTGGCTGGCCGGCAACAAAACTAAACTTGCAGCATATCCAAAATGGAGAACCACACAAATATTTGCTTTGGCTACCTTCTTCTTCTCCACCAGGGGAGACTTTTGGGTGGATCATCACGGCTGGCTTGACTGGGAAGTTCATGAGTGCAACTGGGAACAGCGAGCTGCTTATACCAACTACATACAATGTGATGATTCTGGGCATATGAAAGGTTTGTCCTTTATTGGAAACAAGCTAGATGGAACCATTCCACCAGAGCTTTCCCTTTTGAGTTCAGATTTGGAGATTCTGTAATTGCCAGCAAACATGGAATTGAAAGGGCAGATCCCCTCGGAAGTTGCATTACTAAAAAACTGACAGAGCTGGTAACATTTAGAACAGCACTTTCAGGAACAATGCCTACAGAGCTGGGTCTCCTGTCAGATTTGAGTGTGCTTCAGCTTGGGGGGACTGGAATATGTGGAACTGTTCCCACCGAACTCAGTGATTTGGGTTGCCTCACGAGCCTACTCATGAGCGCAACCCAGGTGACAGGTACGCTTCTAATGCATGTTGCAAATAAACATGCATTTGTCATCACTAATATGCTGGACTCCACATACTGTTACCAGGCACAGTCCCTTCAGAACTCTTCAAACTGACAAACTTGACAAACTTTGGAATACAGGATTGCCCTCGACTAACCTCAGGGAAACTTCTGCCAAAAGTTGTTGAAAGCTTTCCTAAACTTGAGTGGCTCATGCTAACCTTCATTGCTGATGATGTCAATCCCCGAATACCCAGTAAGTCATCTTTTGTTGCACCAGAAGAGGCATCTACATTTCACTCATCTCTGTACACCAAGCTGAAATTGCAAGGTTGTCCAATCTTACGATGTTGTTCCTTGAAGAGTGGAACCTTAAAGGGTCGATTCCAAGCCAACTTGGGCACTTGACACAGCTAGTAAGTAAGGCTAGCAAATATATCAGTGCTCTAGCCAGTGATATGCTTACAGTTCTTTGCCACCCTTGATCCTTTTTCATAGACAACTCTAGGCCTACAGGAGAATTCTCTTTCAGGACGAATTCCGCCAACAATGTCAAAGCTAAGCAGTAAGTCGATCATCAAGTCAGGGTGTTTTGGCAAAACAGGAGTCAGCTTAGATCACCATACTCTCGTTCATGCAGACTTGACTTGGCTAGACATCAGTTTCAACCAGCTTGAGGACAAGCTCCCACCAGGCTTGTTTTCAAGCCTGACTTCATTGAATTGGCTAGGCATGAATGGGAATAGATTCAGTGGAACCATTCCAAGTGAGATTGGTCTCATGTCCAACCTTCTGAAGTTACAACTGCATGACACAGGCTTGTCTGGAAGTCTACCCACAGAGCTCCTTGCCTTGACCCACTTGACAACCTTGATGGTCACCAATACATCCTTGTCTGGGAGCATCCCTGATGGGCTGTGTGGCATGATGCGTGGTTATGAAAGGGAATGCCATGAAACACATGGCTGCACTGGCAAAGAAACCACCACAAATGTATGCCAGGGCACCTTACTTTGTGGATGCAGCTGTGATCCGTGCTGATGAGGCTTCCATAAATATCTTCGATCCCTGCTCGCTCCTAGCGGTGCCAGTCATAGCCATGGAGACAAACAGCCATGGAGACAAACTGGTACGATCGCCATACACCCAGTCCCTCACTTTTCTCATGCTTCGAAATTGGATGACAACAATGGAACAAACTAGACGAGATACACTATACATGCATATATAAATACATACATAGCTCTCTACTACTACCGTATATATACTACCGCACATTGAATAATCGTCGTCTTCGTCGCGGAAACCGCTTTTGCAATCGAGGATACTTGACCCGACGAATGTGAGCTTCCTTGTGGACCAACGAATCGGGTTTGATGCGAGGAGCATTTTCGTTGAATTCGGTCCATTTCCGTGGCGGCGCCGTGGGAATGCGATGCCGTCCAAATCCAATGACACCCCCTTGTCCGTTACCGCGATTGGCCCGTAGCATTTTGAGTTTGCTGAGAATGAGGGAATGCTTGTCTTGTCGTGGATCATTGTCGCCGGTTTCGTAGGGGGAATGTGAGGGTTGGACATCCAAAAAGGTAGTACAATCCCCCCTGGTATTGTTCCAGAGTCCGTGGTGGTGTTTCAACGAGTGATGATGCGGCGTGGGACATTTCCGCGCCCGCACCACAGCTTTTCGCAGTTCGTTCATTAATCGACTCCAATTACTCCCGGTCGAAAGTACATAATTATCAGCTTCCATGGCGACGAGCAAACTCCCGAGGGCCCACAATCCCGTTTTTTCCATGCCCCTCTTTGCCGCTCCCGCCACTTCCATGGTCCGATTGTTGCGATGCGGCAACATGTCGTACATGAATTGATCGACGTGAATATTCCAGGCTTTGGGTGACAATTGCGTGAACTCTTGGACCGCTCGTGGATCTTCGGTTGCCAAGAAAATGTGCACTTCGTGCGGCAACAACCGGCGTTCTTGGGCGACTTTTTGGACTGCTTTAATGTATTTGCGGACGGGTTGCAATCGCATTTCACTGCCCTTGTCGCCCCATCGAATATGAACGGTAATCAATTGATGCGGTGGTGGAGCACCTTTGGGGAATACTTTTCGGTGTTGTCGTTGTGCTTCTTTGAGGAGAAGTGGTGAAACAGCCGAAAATACCAATTCGGTAATGGCCGACCGGACATCCATAATATTGAACAGTCCTTCATACCCCGGTCGTTTGAGCATACTCCAACACGACATGTCTTCGTGTGTTTCCCAAATTAATCTGTGGAGGCGTGGATTGACATCGGCCATGATGCGACTGGCATTCCATACTTGCATGGCTCGTCCTTCATCTCCCGGACATTGCAATTCGAGTTTGGGGAAATAACAACCCATGGCGGAATTGGACGTGGCAATGGGATCGCAATCTTCGTGACTCACGTACATCCATGGAAAGGGCGTAAACATTCGTTTCCCGTTTCGATGGGCATTGCAGAGGGCCATGCCGTACACGTGCAAATCAGAGCCCAATCCGGCGGCATTACGACTGGGGAAATAATGCAGTGGCAAGTCACAGTTGGTCTGATGTTTGTAAAATTCCTTGGCGATTTGAGATTGAATTGGTAAATGGGTCCAGTTCCAACGCAAGGCACCGAGGGGACCGTATGCTGTCACGGCGGTAGGTTGTTGTTCTTCATCTCGTAAATTGTAGTAAGAATAGTCGGCATCCGTCTTGTAGTCCAAAGTCCCCTGCAACTTGGTGTGACGACTCCAAAAGGTCGATGTGCCTCGATAACTGAAAATTCCCACCATGCACATGCTACCCAAACTCCACAGTCGTCGACGGTACATGCTGTGGACCGTTGAGTTAGAGGCAGCAGTAATGCTAGTAGTAGGAGCATCGGATGGAGTGGCTGTCGTACAAGGTTCTGCAGAAGTAGGCGGAGAGGAAGATACCACGGGACCTTCCCCTTGATTCACTTGTTGGGCTGGCATGGTCACAGAGACTGAAGAGATACTCTTCTATATATTACAGCAGCAGAGATATCATGAGCAACGCTACGATCGTGCTGGTTGTGGTGGCGATTGTGATAGTTGTGTTTGTGTTTGTGTTTGTGTTCCGCTTAGAAGAATCAAACGTCTGGCTACCAGGCAGAAGACCGGTTCCATTGCTCAATACAGGTTCCATCCTGGGTGGTCCCTGGAATACCGCGGAACAGTTCTTTTTGCGGCAGTTAGTGCACCGTACCTGCATGCATACCCGTACCACACAGTGAAGCTCAGCTCAGTCTGGCATGACAGAAGAACCACTCTAGACAACACCACATCAAAAAACAAGTCACCACCATCATTTTTTCTTGCACACCTCCCTCCTCTGAAGTAGATGTACTTTGTCACTCTCATGGTAACAATCAAAAGGTACTCACCATGACTACTTTGTCAATATTAACATGCCCGTCGCAGCGGTTTCATCTAGAAGTCCATTTTGTGGCTGTGTAGTTACTCAGTGGCTATTGAACTAGAGGTTACCGTTTTCCCTTGTTTTTGTCTTTCTGGCATCAGTGGCGGTGGATGAAGCCATTCCCAGGCCCCAACACACATTGCCTTTCACAATGGCACCACCCATGAAACCAAGAAGCCCAAGGCATCCAATCGACACCGTTAATACCAGCCAAAGGGAAGAAATCGGTGGTGGATTCCTACCACAAGACGATCGATCGAACGAAGACAGCGACTGCTGCTACTACTACGGCGACAACAACAAACAGTGGCTACTACTATACAATAACAGCAAGCCATCGGTTGTCAAAACCGAAGCCGATTACAATGTCGTCGAACAGTATCCTGTCGGCAGAAGAAGAAAGCAATTTGGAGTCTCATTGTGGATCGACGCCTCTACTCCTATCAAGCCCCATTCGATATAACATTATCCAGTAGCATTATGTGCCTACTAAAAGAAAATCTAGCTAGTAGAATCACATGTAAACAGTGTAGTGCTTTAGATCATGTCCATTTTATAAGTACATGATGGCCAAACACTGGTAGTACCAGCAAAAAGGTGGATCCACCAGTCAACAAAGAAGAGGATAAGACGGGGAAAATGGAGGTTCCAAAATGTGGTGACACTCATGTCAAAGATTTAGAGGGAACTTGAAGAAGACTTAGATTATTCTCATTATCTTAAAGGTGAGAATACTCTGGTTCCGTAACCCGTCTTCTGGCTGGTAGCTGGGTTGGCCAAAACCGCCAGGACGACACCGTCGCGTATGTAGACGGTGGTAGGGCTCTACATACTAGTACAGGGCGGCCTACCACCGTCCAAAGGGGAGGCCCGTACTAGCTAGGTACTGTTTTTTCTATAGTCAGCTTAACTAATTCTACCTACGATTGCAAACCAGGACACAACCTTGTTCTGGAGCAATCTAAAAACGTCCGGTCGGGAGGCATAAGACAACAACCAACCTAGCTATTATTAGTAGTGTATGCACACGAGCACGGAATATTGCAACTAGCTAGTTGGCTATTTCTATTCTATAGTATCAGTTATTGACTGCGCATGCTCTTACTCGTCTGGCTCTGTGGTTTGAATGACTGTGAACCGTATTTCCAACGATTGCCCTTCTAATCCAAACCGCCAGATTGGTACTGCTTTCAGCGTGTGCTCTTCTCCATCAGGCTCCAAATTGCTTGACGGTCTGTAGTCTCCAGTGCCATCAACATCACTACCCAAAGCGTATGGGAGCGAAGTTTCTCGCCTTACTTGTGATCCATCAATGAAGAACAGCACTTCTCCAATTTCTCTCGGCTCACAGATCGCCTCAATCGTCAATTGTTCGGGAAGCTCTCCTCGGTCCAGGACAACTCCATCTTGTAGGTCTTCGTACCCTGAGACATAGGAGTTTGTATCCGCATCCACCAGAGCAAATCTCGCAACAGAGAATGGTGTTGTGCTTGGAGCTGTGGTTGGAGTCATGGTCGGGGGCGCCGTGGTTCGAATCACTGTGAAACTTATTTCCAGCGATTGCCCTTCTAATCCAAACCACCAGATCGGAACCGCTTTCAGCGTGTGTTCCTCTCCATCTGGCTCCAACTTGTCTGACGGTCTGTAGTTTCCAGTACCGTCAATGTCACTACCCAAAGCGTACGGGACCGTAGTTTCTCTCCTCACTTGTGACCCATCAATGAAGAACCGCACTTCTCCGATTTGACTTGGCTCACAGATCGCCTCAATCGTCAATTGTTCCGGAAGCTCTCCTCGATCCAAGACAACTCCATCTTGTAGGTCTTCATACCCAGAGACATAGGAGTTTGTATCCGCATCCACCAGAGCAAAGCGTACCACAGAGAACGGTGTCCTCGTCGGGTGCTCGGTTGGTGCTTTGGTGGGAGCTACAGTCGGCGAATCGGATGGAGAAGATGTCGGTGTGCTGCTGGGTGAAGGGGAGGGAGCCTTGCTGGGGAGCGAGCTGGGGGAGGTTGTAGGAGCACTACTGGGTTGGTGAGATGGAGATGCCGTTGGGCTCTTCGATGGACTAGCGGAAGGAGCGCTAGTTGGACTGGAGGAAGGAGAGGCGGAGGGGGCGACCGAAGGAGCAACGGTCGGTACCAACGAGGGCATCCGCGAAGGAGTGGAAGTAGGCGCTGAAGAAGGAGCACTCGAGGGCGACACGGTAGGACCAAACGATGACCAAGTTGGAGCCATGGACGACGCACTTGGAGATCCGGAGGAAGCACTTGGCGCAATGGACGGCGAGATCGATGGTACGAGGGTTGTAGGGGTTGCCGTGGGACCTGGTGTTGGGCGACGTGTGGGACCATCAGTTGGGCGACGCGTGGGACCTGGAGTTGGTCGACGCGTAGGACCGGGAGTTGGGCGACGCGTGGGACCTGGACTGGGTTGGTTTGTTGGTCCTTTGGTAGTTGGAGAACCTGTTGGATTCGGTGTGGGGTTAGCCGTTGGATTCGGTGTGGGTTCCAGAGTTGGAAGTGGCGTGGGACTGGGAGAAGGCTCTTCCGTGGGAGACAAGGTCACCTTTCGCGCCACCATGGTCGGTGCACTAGTTGGAGACGGACTGGGCGCAAGTGTAGGTTGTTTGGTCGGCAGGGCTGTGGGCATGCTTGTAGGTTGTTTGGTAGGAAGGGCCGTCGGCATGCTCGTTGTTGGCACGAGTGTAGGTTGGCTCGAGGGCACCGCCGTGGGAAATCCAGGAGTGACAGTTGGCGGCGACGTTGGTGGGAATGTGGGCGCTTTGCTGGGGCTCGTCGATGGCGACACTGTCGGTGCGCTGGTTGGAACTTTGGAAGGTTGTTCTGATGGAGTGGTGGTTGGGTTGCGTGTCGGTGCACGAGACGGAAGAGGAGTTGGCTCGAATGTGGGCAGTGGTGTCGGAGGAAACGTAGGAGCCTTGGTCGGTGTGTCGCTGGGCGAATCGCTGGGTGTTCCACTCGGAGACGTCGTGGGTTCGGATGTAATTTGTTGCAAAAAGTCGAGTACAAAGTCGGTGTCACGGTTGATCATGGACGGTCGATTGGTGGGGATGCCAGTAGGCTGATTGGACGGCGTTTCGGACGGTTGGTCACTGGGGCGCTGCGATGGTTGTTGTGACGGTGCTTGTGACGGGGCCACAGAAGGCATGACCGAGGGCGCGACGGAGGGAGCATCCGTTGTTACAACCGTCTTTTCCAAGACACCAATGTAAATGGCCGAGGACCGGAATCGCTCTTGTAGCTGCGTATTGAATACGCCGACAAACAATTGGAGGAATTCCAACTGCGTCCGGGGTCTCGAGTCGTAGCTCGAAGTATTGTTGTTGTGGTCCACATTGTTGTGGTCATAACCATACAAAACGGCATCGACTACCTGGGTGTTGTTTTTGTTGTCGAGGCTGGTGTCATTGTTGTTGTTGTTGCTGCTCCTATCTTGGACCAACAAGGCCGCCTCTACGAGTTGCCGCCGTTGCCATTCGTCGTCGGGGACATGAAAGAGTGGATCCAAATCGGGACATGCCTGACACTCGACCAATGCCGACCATACCGTTGTGATTGTAGCGGTGGCATTATTGTTGCTAGCAGTCAGGTTTCCACCATCATCCTCATTATGTACATTCCACGACTCCATGATCGACGTATCGAGGATGCGTTGATAGTAGTCCCCACACATGCCACTGGCATTATTGTAGGCATCGACAAAGATCTCTTCGAGTATGGATTTGCGTTCTGCCATTTTGAATGGATCCAATCCTCGAATGGTCATTTGCACTCGTCCTTGCTGATAATCGGGTGCGACAACATTTCCACACGAATAATAATACGAGGGCATCATTCCGACGGCCGCCGGCGACAGCAACAACCCTGCTCCGACCGCGGCCATTCCAGCGACTCCGGCCACTCCTCCCGCGACAGCCGCTTGTGTCGTGGTCGAAGACGAACTGAGCTGTGACAGTAGACTCTTGGAGGCACCATCGGCTCCTCCTGCGGACGCAGTGATTCCGGAGGAAGTCGAGTTGGCGGCTCCTTGTGCTCCTTGTACGGCCATGGTTTGTGTGGCGGCTCTGTGGCAGCAGCAAACGAAAAACGAAAAACAACAAAAGGAAGCGTTAGTGAGGCATAGCCAAAAGGAGGAAGCAATCGACTCGACTCGAATCAACTCGACAATCAATATATCAATAGTACGTACTGTTCGGGTGCCACTGGAACGATCAATGTTTTGAGAGACTCTTGATGCACCAATGCGACATTATCGACGGCTTCATCGACGAGTTCGGCTTCTAGATCTTCCGTGGCGTTTTTGTTACAACATTTCATGAGTTTTCCAAACACCTTGACACCAATCAACATAAAGATGGCCAGACCACAGGACATCATAATGGTACGTTCCATTTGTGTGGCCTTGTCGACGACACTGGGTTCATCCGAAATGATACTGTCCGATTGATCGTCGTCGTCATTGTCAATCTTGTTGTTTTCATCGGACGACGAAGTAGAAAACTCGGCACTACTGAATTCCGTGCTGTTGCCCTTGGTGGTCTTGTCTTCTTGTCCTTCTTCCGTACTAGCTGGAGCTTCCTCGTCATCATCACCGTCACCTGGTGCAGCATCTAGAAATCGGACACTGGGCGTTTCTTGTGGTGCCATACTGATGGGAGTAAGGGTTGTGGTTGTGGTGGTGTCCAGGAGGTCTAGAAATCGGACACTGGGAGTTTGAGTGGGAGTGAGAGGGACAGTCGTAGTGACGTTTAGGTCTGAGGCACTGCTGTTGAGATCGATGAGGTCATCGACGTCAATGATGCGCCCACTACTGCTTCTGTTGTTGGTGAGACTGTCTCGGAAGCTCACTTGGCGCCGTTGTGGTTGTGGTTGGACTAGAGGGGGAAAGTTTGTACCGTTGGTGAGAAGACTCTGGCTGCTGTTGGAGTCTTCTCTGAGAGAGGAAAAGGAAGAAGAGAGAGCCGTGGCGTAGAACATGGGCTCCTCGTCATCCTCTTGCTCAGCCTGATCTGCTTGGTCGGCATCTACTTGTATCCCTTGTTCTGCCATTCCTAGTTCTGCTAGATCCATGGACGCATCTAGATCTTCTTGTTCTTGTTGTTGCTCTAGCTGCTGTTGTTGCTGTTGTTCTAGCTCTTCTTGCTGCTGTCGTTGTCGTTCAGCCCTCCTTTTTCTCCTCTGTCTTCTTCTGTACTCCGCCCCTCCACCTTCCCCATTACTTCCGTTCGAAGAGCCCGGCTGCTCCAGTGCGTCCATAAAGACTTGCCCTGTTGAATCATCCCTCACCATTACAAACGGAGACAGAGACACCCGTCTCTTACTACTACTACTATTCATACTCATGTTCATGTTCATGTTCATACTGCCAAGGCTAGCACTATCATCAATAGAAACACCAAACAACGCCAATAGAAACACCAACAGCAGCAAAAGAGATCAAAAGATGTGAGAATGAATTCGACTCATGACCAACCTATCCACCTATCAATCCCACAGTACCTACCTAGTAAGATGGGAAGGTCGTCTCTCATCCAAAGGCAGCAAGCGGGTCCCTTCTTCCATGCTGGCTTGGTCTACGGCATGGCTATCAACTGGGACTGGTCCTGCATCGTCACTGCCACTACTAGCACTACTAGAGTCCTCCATTGTCAACAACGGTAATGTACTTGTATCAGGCACTGCTGCTCCAGACTTGTCGTCGTCGTTGTTCGATACGAACACTGACGAGAGAAACCCACGGCGTATCATGGTCAACAGGGAGGTGCTAGCTACAGTATAGATAGAGGTTGTTGTTTGTTGGCAAGCGGAAGATCAAAATGTTGGGTTCGAAACGCCGAAAAAAGCAAAAACAAAGCCCTCGGTTCCCCTCTTTGGTCTTTCTAAACAAGGGGGCTTCTGACCCAGTGCCAGGCATCGTAAGTCATCGTCAGCAGAACCGTTCATACAGTCAAGGTATTGCTTTCCGTAATTAGAGACAGACATGTCTCCTAAATCAAAACACGCTCCTCTACACCAACGTACCCTGTTGAAAAGAGCACTTACTATAACCTTACTACACTATATTTTACTAGATCAGCCTCTAATGACTAAGCATTAGCAACTGGTACTCACATTCCTTCACACAATGGCCGTACATTCTTACGCTTTGAAGCCTCTTTTTATCAATCGATCATTGTACTGTACTTGGAATGACTACATTTCACTGGTACTAACCGTACAACTACAAGGATGAGAAGCTCAGGTACAATACTATTATAGTACAGTGTAGATAGACAGATTTAGCAGCATGAAATCATTCACGAGCTACTGAGAAGGCGGTACTAGAGGCATCCTTTTACTGTCAACGATCGATAAATCTACCTTCCAAGATGGGTTCTCTGTCGTTAGATAAATCTTGAGATGGTCTTGGTTGCGGTTTTTATAGGGCATTCAGATGGGAGCTTTAGGCACAATATTAATAGTACGACCAGATGCCAGCTTGTTTTATGGTACGACTCACACGGATGCCAACCGGGTAAAACGAAGTTTGTTGTGGGCGTTTACCTCCTGAACACTGGTTGTCTGATTTGGCCGTGAGAACGGAGCAACACGTGTCACCGCCAGCCGAGGTGAGTGCAATAATCTGGCAAGATTGTCCAGGAGGCAGCAGGATCAGGAAGGAACACTCCAGCTGGTGATGGTGTCTTTGCGGCTTCTTTGAGGGGAGACTTATGAGAGGAGGTCACACCGGGTATCATGACGTCATACAATTGCAAACCAGTGGAGCTGTTTTATTCTGGTTCCGAATTGAGTCAAAAGAAAGATCCAAAGATACCGTCAATCCAGACCCTCTTGAATACTTGCTTGGCTTGTACCAGCAAGAATCTGATGATGGAGACTTCTACCATGACGATGAGAGGTGAACCCAAAAGACAAAACAGAAGAGTGAAGAGCCGTGGGAGGCAGTCCTTTAGAACATATTATACTAGTAGTACCATGCTTCAACCCTCCTTTGTCTTGTGGCTGTGTGTCGTTTTCAGCCACTACGTTGTTGTGGCATGGATCCCTCCAAGAAATGCGACCGGCTGGGAACCAGTCGATGCGATGCGGCAACGATTGGGCATCGACTTTAACTTTACACCTTCCCTGTTACATCCCGAGATTTGTCGGTTTTTGACAGTCGACGAATGCCGTACGGCCGATCAGAGTATGCAGGATCATGCCGCAGCTCAACGGCGCCGTTTGCAACGCCGCAATAATCCCAACTTGGGAAAATTCAAAGTCCTCATCCTCCTCGTAGTCTTTGCCGATCACGTGGATCGACCAAGATTGGACAAGGCCGATGTGGAAAATACGTGGAAGACATTGGTGCCCGAATGGTTTGATGTCAATAGCTATGGTCTTTACGATATCGATCCCGTCGTTACCGAATGGGTCGTCACGGACAATACCGAAGAATACTATGCGTTTGATAAGCGAGGGATTACGCCGGACTTTCAAAAGGCCGCTTGGCCGGCACTCGATGCTCTGGACAATACACCGGGGTGAGTAGTACCGTTAGTAACAGTTGGAATTGCAAGTGTGCACTACTAGCTTTGCATTGCATTCAAGTCTCAACATGCCCTCTCATTTGTCGTCCATCACGCAGCTGGGACTGGTCCATTTTTGACATCGACGAAGATGGCAAACTGGACAGTGTGGTGGTTACACACTCGGGATACGGGGCAGAGACTCGAGAAGAAGATGAATACGGGACACACTACGAACAACGGATTTGGGCCCATGCATTTGCCAACAGTGGACAAATCAAATGGACCTCCAAAGACGGGAGTGTCCAACTCAATGGATACACCGTCGCATCGGCGCTAGAAGATGACACGGGAGTGGAACCCGCCACCATTGGTCTGACGGTGCATGAGGTACGTACAATCGTGTAGTAGTCAATTTTATGAAAATGGACAATGAGCTCCACACTGTTTTTGTTTTCTGAGGCAAGTGTTGAAATTGGACTAATACTCCTCCCTACCCGCATTCATACTCCTCTCTATTCGAATCTTACTTATTGTACAGTAAGCTGGTCCTTGCTTCCTGCGATGTCGTCTACGGAAAGCCCTTTGGAGCATTTCAGTTTTCTAATGATCTGTTCATGCTGCTGCTTTGTAGGTACATGCATACCTTTGGGCTCATTGTACGTACTCGTACTGCGTCTGCATGCCAGATCCATCATAACTGCATTGTTTCGTCTCACATTGACTCTTTTCGCGAACTCTCTCAAAAATAAAAAAAGGATCTCTATGCTCCCATGGGTTTGGGTATTGGCGGCTTTGACATCATGGCAAATCCATACGGTGAGAACTTCTTCGTCGTAGTATCGAATGTTGGCATCGCTTGTTGGTATGATTCATCCTTCCTTGACGCGTGTCCTTGCCATGTCTGCTTGACTTTGCAAACCAAAAAAGGACCCAAGGGAAATGCCAACAAACCCGGACACTTGTGCACATGGAGTAAAATACAAGCCGAGTGGATCACGCCCAAAATCATTGACTCGGATGGAATCTACACGTTGGAGCCACTTCCATTGTCCAACGATGCCTACAAAATTGTCATCAACTCCTTTGGACCCAACGAAGAGTACTTGCTATTGGAAAATCGACAAAAATTGGAATTCGATGTGGATCTGTACGGCAATGGCTTGGCCATTTTCCACATTGACGACACAAAAGATGGACAAGACCAAGCTGGATACCCGGGACACACGGACGACAGTGGCCTGGAATGGCCCGAAAATGGCCATCATTACGAAGTGGCCATGCTGCCTGCCGATGGACAATACGATTTGGAACAAGGCAAGAACTATGGGGATGCCGGCGATTTGTGGTCTCCCGGGCAGGAGCTGGGGCCCGGAAATGGTAACACGGTCTTTCCCAACACGGATGCCTACATGGATGGATGGGTCGTTGAGTCTGGTGTCACCATCAAGGTTCTGGAACCGGATGGTCAGATTGTCAAGTTTGAAGTCTCCGGGTTGGGCGGAGGCGGCAGTGGTAACAGCAACGGCAATAGTCCTACGACTTCCAGTCCCACCGCTGCTCCTATAGCTGCGACGAAAGCTCCGACCTCATCTACTCCATCACCAAGTCTAGAGACCGGTAAGTTTCCTGGATCTTCCCCTCCTGTTTCGTTTTGTTCCCAATCCAGCCAAGACAATGGTCCAACTAACGCAGGCAACGTGACTATCGCTATAGGAATAGCTACCACAACGAATGGCACAGATCTTGGTGACGCTGATGGAAATCCCACGAATCAATCCAAAATTGACCTTCCCAACCCGCAAGATGATGGCTCTGTGGCCACTGACGGAGCACCCGGCGATCTCTTTGCCAACAGTAGCACTAGTCCACCTCCCTTCTCCGTTGCGGACAGGCCATGGGCGGAAAGCTCGTCCGCTATTGGAATGAATGACCTGCTTTGGCAAGCTCTACCGCTTCTATGTATCATGAGTGTGTCTGCGTGGATATCAATCGCATGATTGTAGATAGGAGATTGCCTTGTGGGCACCTGAAACCCCCCAGAGAGATGAAGCTCTCTTGTATCCTAGTCTAATGTATGAAGTATGAACTTTCGAGCTTCTATATGGCACTACATATTTCAGTGGATGGGTCACAGCAGTGTGTGCAACATTCACAGGGCATGGCGGTAGCGCCAGATGCTCTGTCTGGTGTGCAATCTGCCGTGACTTTTGCCTTTATGCTGAGATGTGAACACACCTCATTCGGAAAGCTCCCAATGAAACCATTACCATTCACAGACACATATGCCAGATCAGATAATGCAGACATCTCCACAGGAATGCGCCCCAAGAAATCATTGTTTGCAATATGCAGAGACACGAGCTTGGACAAGTGGCCAAGACTGGTACTCAGTGTTCCTGAAAAATTGCAGTCATTCAATTCCAACCACCTCAAGTTGCTGAGGCTTTGGAATAATTCCTCGGGTAGTGTGCCCCCAAATCCCTGGTTGTTTGAAAGGTTTAGCTGTAGCAAGTTTGACAAATTGCCAATCTCTGTGGGGATGGTACCAACAACCTGATGTAACCAACAATCATGCAGTGGTAAGCTTTTGTCAATAGGCAGCTTCCATAACGCACGTTGAATTCATGTTGCTTACCCTGGTATCAGAAATCCCAAATTGTTGCAAGTTTGTGAGGCTAAGCAATTCTGACGGCATTGACCCTGATAGATGTGTATTGCGTAACCATAGGCAGATGCCCCGGAAGTGCCCAACTTCAGTTGGAATGGTCCCAGTGATGGGATTTTGCCGCACAGACAGGAGTGTGAGCTTTGCAAGATTCTCAAACAGGATTCCTGGGAGGGTGCCTTCTAGTTTGTTGTCGGACAAGGCCAGCCTTTCCAAATTCTGTAACTGAGCCAGCTCAACTGGAAGTGATCCATGTAAGTTGTTCCCCAGAAAATCTAGAATCTGCAGCTTTGAAAGCAAGGCCATTTCAGTGGGAAGCTGCCCATTGAGCAGATTTTTCTCTGTACATTAACAGTGCATGCATGCAAGGATAACATCATTAGGACTCCCGCCAGCATCAGAATCAGTATCCAAACAAACAAATGATGACTCACTCAGGTAAATCTCATTCACTTCTTCCCCATCCTTACAGAGCAACCCTGCCCACAAACACTCTGAATTCACTGTGAGCCATCTAGCCTTTGGTTCAGGTTCACTGGCTCGAGACTCTGGAAAACTATTATAGTAGCATGTGTCTGTCTCATTCCCTTTTGGAGGATTGCATACATGCCATGGCTCATTTTCAGTCGTTTCAAAGTACAAGAGGGCCAAAATGAATCTCTGCAACAGAAAGGGGTTATCATGATTGGCTTGATGATTCAGAATCCACTGGAAGGCCTTGTTTCGTGGAGAAGAAATAGATTCAGACTGGCGAAAGTAGCCATCACCCAGGTCTTGCTCCAGATGCTTTTGTAGTCTTGCTGCTTGTACATCCTGGTTGTACCGGTACGTGTATGCTTCATCTATCTCTGGAGTTTCACCCTGGCTGCACAGACCATTTCCACAAATGGACGCAGCAAAAATGACAATGGTGAGCAACACCATGCACAAAGGGATGGCATACAATAGGATATGCTTCTTCCGCCTGAAAGAGGCCTCATTATTCATTGGACGTGCGACTTGTGAGGGTTCTGCGTCCACTATGAGTTGTGCTACAGGGGAGGTCTCATCAAGCTCATTGGATGCTTCTACTATAATACCTGATTCATCATCAGCGACAGAGCGTTGGCCTCTCTCAAATAATGAAGCACCTGTGAATAGACCTTCGATCCAATGGGCTCCGGGGAGACTTTGACAACGTCTTAAATTTGAAGTTTCAGCTTCAGGCAATGATATCTCGTCTGTGTATTCATCTACAAACAGAGATGCATCCTTGTCCATGAATGCTTCGGTAGCTTCTCTACTACTAGTAGTTCTTTCTCTTGCAATTTTCAGGATATCAGCTTTTTCCTCGCCACGGGCAGCGGTCCTGTCTTTAACCGCGGTCAATGTTGGGCGGTCTGGACTACTAGAAGCAATGTGGGTTTTCGAGCAGGGAGATGCTACCGGTACCTTTAAGGTAAAGGTACCGCTATCGGTACGTGGAGTGGAAGCAGAAGCTCTTAACCGCACCACTTTTAGGATTTCCTCATCATAGATAGCTGCTTCATCACCACTGTTGCTGCTGGTGTCATCCATTGTGCTATTCATTGTGTCCCTTTACATGTAGTGAACACTCTTGTTGGCAAGAAGCAAGTTTTATCCGAAGCAGTCAACACGTATTGGCAACTGGCAACCAGACTGACTGTCACTCGACTGCCATGTGCACAACTCTGTCTTCTTTGCCAAAGCCCCACCCTCGCAGCATCGCTTCGGTAGGTAACCTCCCTATCTCCCTATCTAAAGAAAACCTTGAACCAGAAGCCACAGCCAGAGAACCTGGCAACCCCGAAAAGGAAGGGAGCACTCCTTTTCTTAAGAAAACTCGGAAAGGGGGGGATTCGTGGAACTTTGGTAGTCAGAGCCGCGGTCACTGGGCAATAGGGGTCCGCTAAAAAAAGTACTAGCACTGAGTACGATGCACAGTAAGTAAGTGGTTCGGTTAAATTGCCGGATTTATACAGTATTAGTCCGAATTACAGGAAGCGAATGAATCGAATCGAATCATTTGATTTGTCCAAGAGAAGTGAATCTTTTTGGACACATAGCTGACAAGATGACACATTGAGCCATTGAGCAGTTCATCAGTACCACGCACATGACATCGTCTTCGTCATCGACTTCGTACTTGTACTGTAGGGTTTTCGTACACTAGTAGTAATAGCCAGAAGGCAGAAGGTGGCAATAGCTGTGGCAATGGGGTACTAGTAGGCTAGTAGGTACTACAAGTAGGTTTTTAGCAAGAACAAGAAAGTCAGTGCTGCACCTGCTGGCCGCTGGCCAGTCAGGGCAAAGAACGCTTCCGCTATAGACAGGTTTCACGTCCTCCATTCCATGTGCCAGCCAGCTACTAGTAGGCCAGCTAGTCAAACGCGCCAATGGCCGTGCTTATGGGGGAGAAAATTTGCTAAAGAGGCCCTAGCTAGCAGCAAATTCGACTACCTGTTCACAAAGCAAAGGATGCCGATCACTGAGCAACCAACGTTCCTTGTAGGCCGGCACGGAGTCCTACCGGTACGTGCGTGTAGACTAGTTTGGTTGCCACGGCCACCTTGGTTGGGCTCGTCGTGGCATGGCAACAATACCTGCAGCAATTCGTGAGCTGTTGATTTTGACAACACTCAAAGGCTCCTCTATTGATTCAGGTGGGCATTGTCGACTTGATTCTGCGCAGAGAACGCAAGACATTTCCGGATTGAGGACTACAATGTCCGCTTGATGGCTCACAACACTGCGTGCAACATTCACATGGCATTGCAACAACATTCGTTGCTTTGTCTAGTGCGCAATCAGCCACTACCTCTCTGCTTTTGCTGACCATCGATTGGCATACACTTCCAGGAAAATCTCCTGTCAATTGGTTCCCATTCACACAGATATGTTGCAGATTAGACAAGGTGGACATCTCCACCGGTATGCTTCCCGTGAAGGCATTGTTGGCAATGTCCAAATAGTTCAGCCTGTGCAAGTCACCAAAATTGGTACTCAGTGTTCCTGAAAAGTTGCAACTGTTCAGTACCACAAAGCTCAAGTTACGAAGACCGGTGAACGCCTCCTCTGGTATGGTTCCTCTTAGTCCTGGGTTATTTGACAGCCCCAGCTCCACCAGATTCTCCAAACGACCAAGTTCAGAAGGTATGGTGCCAGAGGCTAGACCATCTTTCCAAGACAAGACAATGAGGTTTGACATATTGCCAATCTCAGTAGGTAGAGACCCAAAAACCTGTCATTGGCCAAACGAATTAATAGTTAGAACAAGTCCTCCTTGTGCCACTGGTCATGATGACTATTGGCTGGATCCATGCGATTGGTACCTACCTTAGTCCCATCAAGAGTCAATTGCCTCAGCTTTGTGAGGCTGAACAATTCAGAGGGAATTGACCCAGATATTTGAGTTCTTTTTATCCAAAGGTTCCTGCCTTGGAAGTACCCAACTTCAGTTGGAATAGTTCCAGAGATGGGATTGTATTGCAGTGACAGGCGTTGAATATTTGACTTGAAGAAGGACAAATGGAGGGTGCCTGTAAGCATGTTATTCTCAAGGGCCAGCCTTTCCAAATTCTGCAACTGATAGAGCCCAACTGGGATGGAACCATGCAACTTGTTCTTTAAGAAATCAATTTGTTCTAAGCTTGTCAGCATAACCAATTCAGTGGGGATTTTCCCATTTAGCCTATTCGCTTCTGCACATGGAGGAGTGTGGAAAGACAAAAGAGTCAGACAACATGCACAATCATCATGATGGGTTCACATACATGTCCTTGCTTACTCAGCCGAATCTCAACCAGTTCCCCGTTCTTACAGAGCAAGCCCGCCCACAGACACTCTGAATTCTTTGTGAGCCATCTAGTTGTGAGATGAGGTTTAATGCCTGTAGACTCTGGATATGAGTCATATTGGCAGCTGTCCGACTCGCCCCCTTGTGGAGGATTGCAGACAAGCCATGGCTCTTCTTCCGTTGTTGCAAAGTAGAAGAGGGCAACAATGAATCTCTGTAGGAGACTACCATCCATAATATTGCCACTGGAATCCATTTCAAGTGGATGATCATTCAAGATCCAATGAAGTGCCCTGTTTTGTGGAGAAGAAGCAGAAGTCGATTCTGACTGCTCAAAGTAGCCATCACCCAGGTCTCTTTCTAGAAGTGTTCTTAATGTTTGGATTTGCTCAGAGCTGTCGGGAGTACCCATTTCTACTTCAGAGGTGTCCCCAAAGGTGCCGAGGCCGCTTGCACAGAGCGACCCAATCACAAAAACTCCAATAACCAAGAAAACGTAGAGCACAAGGGAATAGTACACGCAGAACTTGTTCTTTGTTCTGCTCGTGGAAGACGTAATGGGAGTGGCAAACTGTGAAGGGACGCAATCGTCCTCGATTGGAACAGCGACAGGCTCGCCCTGATTGTTGCTGCACCGGGTTAGTTCAATATCGGCTCTCATCCCCTCATCCGATGATTCGTAATCGAAACCATCACTGATGGAATTTGTGCGCCCAACCAAACCTTGGATGAAGTAGGCTCCAGGGATACTGTTGATCTGAACAGCATTATGCCGTCTCAAATCAGTGCTCTGGCATTCTGTCCGTCGCTCTTCTGTTTTTTCGTGGGGGGACAACGACCCTTGCTGACTGTGGCTCTGGACAGCACTACGCTGTGGCTTATCAGTGCTGTGGCGTTCAACCTCCTTCTCTTCCATTTTCTCAGAGTGGGACAACGATGCTTGTGGTTCTCTGCGTGGCGCTGGATCGCTAGCTGTTGCTTGCACCACCTCGAGTGGATCCAAATTGTCCTTAGGGGTCTTGCTCTCTACCCGTGGTTGCACAATCGTTTGGATGTCCGCGTCCGCGGCGGCATCTTTGCCATCAGCCATGCTTCAATTGCTGCTGCTGAGGTTTTTCCAGAGTGTTGGAGGCTACAATGAGGGGGCGGGGGGCGGATTCCTAAAAAGGCTGATAGATACTGGCAGATAATTGACACCTTCTGCAGAACTGGACCAGGAAGCCGATTCGATTCGATTCCAAAAAGCTTTTTAACTGGAGATTGGAGATGGCGAGCTTAGATACATGTAAATGTATGCATAGTGGAGTTGTGTTTGCTGTGGCTGTGGTGCGTACAAAAAACCAAAAAACCTGCTGCCTTTGGCTTTTGGAGTAATAAGAGAGCTAGTGAGTACAATTATTGCTGTCCAGCTCTAGAGCTGGCTTCAATAATTGTTGTTGACTCCTCACTCTCAAAGGTGACTGCTCTGGCCACGACTATCAAGATTTAGTACAAGAGTGATGCAGTGGTTTTTGTATACTTTTTAATGATTTATTGACCATAGACACTGACGCACTGAATCGAATCGAATCACTGACAGCTGTTTCGTCATCCATCATCGACTGACTTACTAGTCTTACGGAGCTCGGAGCTCTTTCTAAAGAACGGAGTGAACGAAGCTGAACGGAGAACGGTGTCTTCAGCTTTCAGCTGCCTGTGTAATACATGTACTAGTCTAGTCTACTGTATTAGTACTGCCGATAGCTGCGTAGCTGTGCTGTGTGGTTGTGTGGGGCAATGTATATATCAGCTACCAGGTACCGGTACAGTAGCAAGCAGCTCCAAAGAGCTCTCCAAAGTCCAAGGGTCAAAACTAACACTTTTTGTGTTTTGCTACTAGATTACTAGCTAGGAGGAAGCCGGTGGACTACAACAGCTCCCAGCAAAAGATCAAACTGCCTTCCCACTTACTTGCAGCCTAGGCAGCCACTGGTGCAGCAGTCCGCAGTGATTAACTTTTGTCACCATTCAGTAGTGGCACATAGTCCACTGGATACTCAGAGCTCAGAGTTGACTAGTCGGAGTACATACATGACATTGTAGTGTTTTGACGGGCTTCAAATCTCTGTCGAGACGTCCTTCATCGTTCCTACATGGAATGCTTTGAAAGTCTTTGCGTCTTTGCTTTGCGAGGTTTGCAGGAGCCATGGAGTTCACGAGATGTATTACTAACTCACAGGGGCGATTTTGTTATTTATGTACAGAGAAAACGGAATTAGAGTTAGTTGCACTACATGTGAACACTCTCGAGCTCAGTTCAACAGTTCACAAGACGGCACCGGTACATACAGCCTTCCTGTTGGCTTAAATAAAGATTTCCAAGTACCCTTCATGATGTCCCTTTTCCCCCAACCTCTTGTATGCGCGGTTCCTTGTTCCAAGTCTCGAGGCAAACCATCGAAACACCGAAACTGGCACAATAAGACGATTGTTGCCATACTTGAATTCTTGGAGAGACAGAATATATAGCTTGCAAGAGGGATGCTGTTGTAGTGGCAGTAAGGGTTTGATTGGGGGTCGTTTGAAAAGCTTGCATTGCATTGTCATACGTACGATGGCATCCACAACGCGAGTAGTAGTGGACGACACGAATTTTCGTCCATATGTGCGGCAATGCTTGGAAGCGCTGACGGACGACAATCCCACCGCGTGCGATGAATTGTCGGACTGGGATACGAGTCGCGTGACCGATTGCAGTTTGCTCTTTTGGCAAGACTTGGGTGATGGAAATTGGAAATTGACGACACCCGGTGCCAACTTGTTCAACACGGATATCAGTCGGTGGAATACGAGTGGATGTACCACCATGCGCAGCATGTTCCACGGCGCGTCCATGCTAGATCAAGATTTGAGTGGCTGGGATACCAGCCGTGTCACGGACATGAGTCGACTCTTTCAAGGGGCTGCGCGGTTCGGTTCGTCCAATACGACGCAAACCAATCTACTGCAACAGTGGAACACTCACCGTGTCACGGACATGAGTCACATGTTCCGCTATGCCGAGCATTTTTCCACCACTCGTCTCGATTGGGATGTGAGTCGAGTCCAGTTCTTTTCTTACATGTTTCACGATGCCACGGCTTTTGCGGGGGAACTTGGGCACTGGGATGTGTCGGCCGCGCAAGATCATACTGGCACTATTACGACTACACCCAAATGGGCCTTCAAATCCATGTTTGATGGAGCGGCCGCATTCAATCAACCCCTGCAACACTGGAATGTCACAGGAGCCAAAAGTTTGGCATTTATGTTTCATGTGAGTACTTAACTCAACTATCCTATTCTTGCAAGCTGATATACATGTGCTGATGACCACCCTCCTCTTTTTCTTCATGCCTCTTCACTATATATATATAGAACGCGTACTCGTTCAATCAAGATCTCTCCTCGTGGGATGTACATCAGGTCACCGACATGACGGCCATGTTTGAGGGAGCCAAAGCCTTTCAACAAAGACTCTGTTGGAATATCATTCACAACAACAATAATCACACCAATAATCACACGAGGGTTTTCACGGGAGCAGCACAAGGGACTCACGGCATGTTGCAAGGGACGCAAGGAACCGTGACACAACATTGTCAAGAAAAAATGGAACCAACACAAGCGCAATCCGGGTCATTTGTGGGAGTGACGGTGGGGCTACTTCTGCTACTGGTGTTGGGTGGTTTCTGTATCATCTGGCAACGACGGCCGTGTCGACGGAATCGAAACATTCGGCTCCCCAAACGAAAACGAAAACGAAAAAGAACACGACAATCTATTAGTATTGTGGAAGAAGAACAAGTCTTTTTTGGACAAACCACCGAGGAAATTCAACAACAACAACACCAAGACGATTATCGTCATCACGAACAACAAAAGAGACAACAACCACAAACGGACGAGGACGATTCTTCGTGCTTGGAAGAAGAAGAAGAAGAAATTTGCTTTGACAGTGCTGACAACGACGACGCAGTGTCGCTCTTTGGAACGGGGTGGTTCTTTTCCGAACAAACCTTGTCGATTCTGTCCATGGTACATATGGGTGGTGACGACGAGAAAGAAGATAGAGAGGCGACTACAACTACAACAGCACGAAGGAATCTGCAAGTGTTGCCAGATGGGGGAGTGTGGTGCTAGCTAGGCTAGGCTAGCTAGTCGCACAAAACAAAAGAACCAACTACCGGTAGTGGAAGCCGAAGAAGCTGTCATTTGAGGTGGATTGTTGTGGGCGTTCCTTTGCCTCCAATGGGGGCGCTGCTATATATTTTTAACCGTCCGATTTTTAACTCATGCCCCGTTGTCTATTTCTCTGGAGATGCTTCCAACCAAATTGCTGTTTGCGATTTGACTAATCTCATTGCAGTGAAGCCTCACAGAGTCTTCCTCTGCTATAGCTAGAAAGGTTTGCTCCCAATAACACTCATTGTAGATTGCCCTGATTCCGGCATTTGCGGGCCCAATGCTGATCTCATCGTTCAAGCTCGGCTCAGTCACGATAACGGACCCCGTCTGTAACTACATGTATAGATAATATGCCAACTATATTTTATCGGAATGCCAAAAACCTTTCCATGGCACAGCTTCAGACACTTCTTCCCGCGTGCACTCCTCATGGGCTTGACAATTTTAAAAGCTTGTCTCTAGCCAGAATTACCTTCGTCAGCATGGACCACAGCTGCATCCACAAAGTAAGGTGCCTTGGCACACCTTTGTGGTAGTCTTTTTGCCAGTACAGCCATGAGCTTCATGGCATTCCCTTTCATAACCACGCATCATGCCACACAGCCCATCAGGGATGCTCCCAGACAAGGATGTATTTGTAACCATTAAGAATCTCAAGTTGGTCAAGGCAAGGAGCTCTGTGGGTAGAGTTCCAGACAAGGCTGTGTCATGCAGTTGTAACTTCAGAAGGTTAGACATGAGACCAACCTCACTTGGAATGGTGCCAATGAATCTATTCCCATTCATGTGCAACCCTTGCAATGAAGTCAGGCTTGAAAACAAGCCTGGCGGGAGCTTGTCCTCAAGCTGGTTGGAACTCATGACTAGAAAATACAAGTCTGCATGAAAAGAGTATGGTAAACTCAGCTACCAATTTCTTGTTCAAAACATCCCTGACTTGATGACTTACTGCTTAGCTTTGATAATTCTAGTGGAAGGTGCCCTGAAAGAGAATTGTCCTGTAAGGATAGAGCAGTCTACGACAAAAGATCAAGAGTGGCAAAGAACTGTAAGCATGTCATTGGCTACAGCACCAATCAATCTAGCGGACAGATTGACTTACAAGCTGTGTCAATTGCCCAAGTTGATTTGAAATCAACCCGCTAAGGTTCCAATCTTCAAGGTGCAACATCGTAAGATTGGACAACCTTGCAATATCATCTTGGAGTACGGAGATTAGAAAAATCTAGATGCCTTTTCTGGTACAACAGGAGATGACTTACTGGGTATCCGGGCATTGACATCATTGGCTGTGTTTTTTAGCATGAGATACTCAAGTTGGGGCATGTTTTCAACAAGGTTTGGCAGAAGCTTCTCTGAGGCTAGTTGAGGGCAATCACGTATTCCAACGGATGTCAAGTTTGTCAGTTTGAAGAGTTCTGAAGGGACTGTGCCTGGTAAGGGATATGGGGTTCAGTATATTAGTGATGACAAGTGCATGGTAAGCTGCAGCACACAGTTGAAGCGTACCTGTCAGCTGGGTCATCAAGAAGTTTAAGCTTGTAAGGAAACCCAAATTGCCCAGTTCCGTGGGCACAGTTCCACCTATTCCACCCCCGCCAAGGCCAAGCGACCTCAAATATGACAGGAGACCCAGCTCTGTAAGAATTGTTCCTGTAAGTGCTGTACTGAATGATACCAGCTCTGTCAGCTTTGTTAGTAATCCAATTTCGGTTGGGATCTGCCCTTTCAATTCCATGTTTCCTGGCAATTCCAGAACCTCCAAGCCTGCACTCAAAAGGGACAGCTCTGGTGGAATGGTTCCATCTAGCTTGTTTCCAATAAAGGACAAAGCTTTTATATGCCCAGAATCATCACACTGCATGTAGTCAGGAGTAAAGGAACGCTGTTCCCAGTTAATTGCACTCATGAACTTCCCAGTCTAGCCAGCTATAATGATTCACCCAAAAGTCTCCCCTGGTGGAGAAGAAGAAGGTAGCCAAAGCGAAAATTTGGGTCCTTCTCCATTTTGGAAGTGTTGCAAGATTTGTTTTGTTGCTGACTAGCCATTCAAAAGCCTTGTGTTGGGGGGACCTATGGTCTTGTAGATCTTCCAAGGTGTATAGTCAGGAAGATTAAGAGACGTTAGAAGGCCATCAATCGAACTTGAACTTATTGGTGCTTGTGTGGCTGCGGGCAGCACTGGAACCCTAACAACCCCATTTTCTGGGACTGATTGGCTGGTTTCTCGGCCCCTGATAATTCGATTTACCACAACAAAAACCACAAGGAAAGTGGTCACGATGAGCATAACAATAATCATTTGAAGTGAAACGTCACGCAAAAGTTTTCTCTTCCAAGCAGTTCTGCTTCTTGCTATGAAGGGCACTCCACTAGGGAGAAATTCTTCCGTTCCCTGATGGTCAATGGGATATGCGACAGCTTGAATATCTTCTTCCTCCCAGTTTCCTCCTTCATTGTCCGATTCCGAAGATCCATCTTCTTCTTGAAGATGTGTGGCGATCCCATCAACAGAATATGCTCCTGGCTGTACAAACTCTGCTATGACATTTTGCATGCGCCTCAAGGATGCCATACCAATACTTGAGCTTGGAATATTGCTGGGCTCTTGTTCCTCCGTAGCACACATGAGACTTCTTGCTGGACGTGAAGCCTGATTGTGGGACTTTGGGAAACCCGGCTCTTGAGCCTGTTCAGAATCAATGGCCGCCCTGGCAGCGGCGGCTCTTTGGGCTACGATTTCCATCAAGTCAAAGTCATCATTCTCATGACTACCAGCACTCTTCGTATTTGTATGTGGGCCGAGTGCAGTCAGATTCTCCCTTGGATGTTGATTCCCTAGATGGTGATGTTCTCTTTGTTGAGAATTGTTGTCGTCTTCAGCTGCTGCTGCAATCCTCTGATCCACAATCTTCATCAGCTCAAAGTTTGCATCGCTAATATCAGTATTCATTGTCGGCCCGTCTTTGGGAGAGAGAATAAGCTCTGTGCATGAGAGGCAGTCACCAAGAGAAATACCACAGCCTTGATGAATACGGGTGACAACGAACGACGAATTTCATAGATTTAGTAATAGTAATGGTGAGCACCTCAATGGTTGATTGGGAAGATACTACCTGGTACGTCAATAACAGGAGAAGATTCGTACTGCGTCAATGCCATGAGACAAGTTGAGAGGTCGACGAGAGCCGATCGAGGGCAAATGCCATGAGCGCTGCCCCCGCGAAAAGTCATTGAGAAAGACTCTTTACCTCGGCAGTCTATCTGCCTGAGCCCTCACCCCCTTTTTTGGTATTTCCTGTTTCCTGTTTCCTGCTTCCTGTTTCCTGCTTCCTGTTTCCTGTTTCCTGTTCCGGTGAAGCCAAAATATAGGGATAGAGATAGGCACAAGCCAACTCTACAAATTTAGGGGTAGGAATAAATCATGATTATTCAAGGTTAGTGCATTCAACACAATAAGCCAGCAGAAGCTACAAAAGTTACAGGGATGTACGGGCGTGACAGCTGTAAAATTATGGTTAGCGGGCGGCAACACACGACGAAGTCGGGTGTTGTCACCAGGGCTAGCATAAATAAAAAAGAAGGTTATATTGAAGGAATGATACCGGGCGGCAACACACGACGAAGTCGGGTGTTGTCGCCAGGGCTACTTTGAAACAATGGTGCAATCTCAAACATGTCATCATTCTTCTATCTGTCTTTCTGTCGAGGTATCGCAGCTCCCGCTGACTTAAAAAAATCGAAACAGACTCGACTCCATTTTTCTTTTTTCTAAAAATACTGGTACATGTACCAGTTACCTACTAATAGATAAAATTGACTTTTATTTATTTAAAATCGAAAACAACCATTGTCATTGACCTCCGCGCTGGCTTGGGCTTCAGCGAGCAATTATCAGCCAGAGTGGAGAATGAATACTGTAGGTGTGTCCACGGAAATATTGAGGATAGCTAGCAGTAAAATGCCAGGGATCTTTTGGTGAGGATCTGTGGCTCTCCAATGGAGTTGACGGGCCCTAGATACCCTGGAGGTAGCAGGCTTGCCATTGCAGTATAGACACAGAATGTTACATTCTGGAGCCCGCTCAAGCTGGGACACATAGGTGTGGTGTGAGGATATCTATTCCCAAATGATGTTCTTTCCGTGGATGGCTTCCCTGCTCTAAAACCGGCTTGAACGAGTGCGGTTAGGCCTCAGCACGGCGAAGCGAAGACGGTTGGTGCGAAGCATGGCGGATAAAGCGAATCGGTCAGAGCGTGCTTTGCTTCGTGCCTCGTTTGTGCTCAACGGCATATCTGTTCATTGGCTTTTACTTTTACATCTATTTGATCAGTGATAGCCAAGCCAGGCCAGGGATAAAATGTGTAAATTTTCCATTGAAGTCGTATGCAGGGGTTGCCGTGACAGTTCGTCCGCACCGCCGCCAATTCACACAAGAACTTGCGGACCGATCCCGGATTGACTTGAGTCCTATGATCTTGGCTTGGCAACGTGTGAAGCGTCGGGTTGGTGGCGCAACACGGCTCATCTATAGAATCACGCAGCAGGCAGGATCTTCCTGTGGAACAACTGCGGTATTTGGGGCTTGGTATGTGTGGTCGCCTTGGAACGTTGGCACCGCTGATCCGTGGACGGATGATCCCTGCGCAACTGTGGAGGGTGGCGGTGACGTTTGAGAACATTGTGATAAATGTTCACTGCAGATGTGCGCCGAATTCTCGGGCGCCGACAAGGATTTTCCACCGCAGTGCTGCGCAGGATTCTCGGGCACCGTCATGGACCTGCTGACTGCAGCCCGCAGGAAATCGACATCAGCTTTTAGGTCCGCAATGTCTTGATCCAGAGGAACTGCTTCCGTGCACTTGTTGATCATGACTGTCTCCAGCGCATTGAGAAACTCCACTTCGGACAACTCCCAAAAACGAGGCTTGGTCTTATTGCTTTCATCATCTTCGTAGTGACTGCCGGACTCGGATTCGGGTGGGCTAGAAACGCGATGGGCGCTGTCTTGTTGGTGTTGAGCGACTAGATAGGCTTCGATCAGCTGGTCATGGCTAATGCCTTCGAATGCAACGGTCTGTTCTTCTGTTTCAGGGATATCTGCCAACTCATACCTTGGCACTTGGTCAGCGCGAAGATGATAGGCACCGGGCCTGACGTTGCTGCGGCCATCGCGCTCCTCGTCGGAGAAGTTTGGAACGGAAGGCTGTTTCAAGAGCTGCAGAACTTGCTGCTTGAGTTGCTCCTGAGACTCTTCCAGCTGCGGTTGCCGAGCCGGAGGCGATGGCTTGCTCCCCCGGCTGGGCTCGGTGGTCACTGCGTTGTTTCTGGGGGCTGGTGTCCTGCTCTGCTCCTCGCCTTGGTGATAATCTTCATCAAACCGTCCGGCAAAGGTCCGATTGGTGCTTTGCCGGCGATGAGGGGGTTCGCTTTCTCCAACGTCACTCTCATCAACAATGTTACCGCTAGTAGGGTCTTGTTTCCTGTTGGCTTGGCGGTCTTCTTCATCCAATTGTTTGGCAATGCCGCGCTTAGTGCTTTGGCGGCGGTGAGTTAATCCGGGCTTCATCTTGCTCTCTCTAGTGGCAAGTTCGCCGGCCTCACCAATGTTGCCGCTGGGATCTTGTCGCCTGTTCTGCTCCTTGGCTTGGCGATCTTCTTCATCCAGTTGTCTCGCAAGGGTGCGAACTTCGCCTGCGTCTTCACTACCAAGTCTCCGAATAGGCGCAAATGTCCGATTAGGCTCAAGGCTATGGCGGCGGCCGGGCGAACCTGCAAGAAGCATGGGCTCCCGGACGGATGGCAACGACCCAACCTCACCAGTATCCGCCTTGGACCCCCCTGACTGCTGAGAGACTTCAGAGGATGAATGCTCCCATTGACACACGGCATCTTGAAGTGGCTGTGGGGTCACGACGGACTCTTCTCGGACTGTCTCCAATGCACTGAGTTCATCATTCTTCTCCTTTGCACAGAGGTATTCTATTTCGCGGTCTTCGTCAAGTTGGTGTGTGTAATCACTATCTGCTACCGAAACAGCATTGATATCTTGGTGGTTGTTGGGGGATCCAGCAAAAATTATCGGCTCCTGAACCGAAGGCAAGGACGCAAAGGTATCCACCCCAGACAGACTCGAAAGCTGGGATATGTTGGATGCAGAGGCGGACGGCTCTAAACGACACATCGGATGTTCAAGTCTCTGTGCTGTCATTACTGACCCTTCCTGGACAGTCGGCAAAGCCTCCTTGGCGGAAGGGTTGTCTTGTTCACGCTCTCTGTTGTAAATGGCTTGCAAGATCATGTTCGTCTGTTCCGAAGTAGCACGAAGGTGTTCGTAAACCAAGCGGACGAGGTCGCTATCTCCTCCCATCTGGGGTGGTGGTGGTTGCGCTTCTACGACGAAGTCGCCGTCGGGAGATGCCAAGGACGATACCTCAGAGGGCAACAAGCCGACGGACGAGACGAACTCCGACTCTGCCACTGTGGATTCCGTGCCGGCCATCGTGATGGCGTCTGGTTGGGGTTGGGGTGGTACTTTCTTTGGCTTCATGTTCTCTTTGAACTCGCGCTGATGCACATCAATGGCCAGGCCCAGAATCTCAAGCTCCTTCCTGCTGGATAGACCAAACACATTCGTTTCTTCTTCCTCTCCCTCGCCATAGTCTCGCAATACCGTCAGACGTAAGGATGGTTCTGCTGCCTTTGGGGAGTTGAGTCGGTGCTTTTTGACTTTTTCCCATGGCACTTTGAACAGGGGCTTTGTGATGCAGGCATCATAGTCCCCTTCTTCGTCATCGTTGCTTCCATCCGTGGTGACAAAGGATATCCCTGATGGAGACAGCGCCAGTTCTCCCTCACGGCCTCGATACAGTACGTCCAAGTACACAAACCTCTTCTCTGCCATAATGATGATAAGAGTGTGACCTTTTCGTTTTGGGCTTGGGGAGGATGTGGGTCAAGAGGATCCAAAGAATGAACCCAATACAAAATCAACCATCAAAAGGAATTTGTCCGGTGCCGCCCCAAGACAAGGAGGTATGGTACCGGTGTGCCGGTACCGTGTTACTATTAATAGTACACACTGTACCTGAAGTACGTATCTTAAGTAACTGTGACTGACCCAGACTTGTTTAGTATTTATGAGGTGTTCCCTTTCAGAAATGGCATCGAGTCGAGTCGGCGGCTTATTTACCCTTTATCTCGGTACCGGTACAGTATTATTAATACTAGAGTGTACTAGTATCCATACTGAGTACCAAGTAGATCTATGCATACCTGATAAAGCTGGAGCCAGACTTGTTTATTACTTAAGAAGTGTTTCCTTTCAGAATCCACTTTTACCGGTATTTATACACTTCAAACTCATCAATAAGAAAGATGTATCTAGGAGATAGTACCCAAGCTTTCTCACCCATTTGCCCCATTTTGCCACACATTGCCTTTGCAGCACAAGCCAGTTTCAGTATATATATTTTCTTTTGTTTATACTAAAGCAAATAAAGGTCAGTAAGGACCTCCCTCCTCCCACCATTCCTGCCTTTCTTGGTCACTGGCTGTGATGTCTACCTCCCCTCCACCCCCCACTTCTCAAGCCTGATCAATTTCTCCTCCTCGTCGCCCAAGGATTTGCTGCATCATCAGATTTGATGAGCCCGTCTTGTTCGTCAGGGCTCATGAACTCTGGGGGCAGCTGGCTCTTGGCTCATGTCCACCATGTTGGGAACCTTATTTGGTTGCTTTGTGCATCCCTGTGGCTTGATTTTCTCATTGTCCTCCAAGCCATCCAAGTCAGCAGCATACCAGTCCTCTCAAAGCAGCCAACACGAAGGTCATCATTGGCCCTGAGAAAAGAAGTTGCCCAGTTGTAGCTGCTTTGGATTCTTCATTGGCCGCCTTGACTTCTTGGTTCTTGGCCATGGGTGGGGGCTCTTCTTCAGCCGCTGATCTCTGCAGATTCTTAGCTGAGGCTGCCTCAGCATTCGTGCTGTTTCTTAGCTAAGTCAGCCACCGTACTGGGTCTATTCTTTACAAAACCTCCTGAATCCAGTGTAAAGCATTTCTAAAGTCTCTTTGGAATCTGAGTACTCGTACTCGCTCTCTCAAAACGGAGATTCTTAGTTTCAGGTTTGGAGTGTGCGGTATCTACCGGTATTTAGCTCTTTTGTTTTGTTTGGACCTGATCACAAATTACGTACCGGTTCTTTTAATCACATTTGATGATTTTAAGCATCTACATCTTCAGCCCAAAATTTCGGCATACAGTCTGGGCAAATAGGTTTGCTCGTGGGGTGGGGTGCCAAATTGGCAATGTCTATGAACGGCTTCTCTACCAGCAACCTGGCCAGCCTCCTGACTCTTGATGTGATTGTTCTGTCGCCAAATCTTCCAAGTCTGAAATTGCAAACTATCACCTCTACACTTCAATCCAACATTGGCGTAAGCAGAGTAATAGTATCTTTGAAGATAGAAACCCCTGGAGTGGTACAGCTGCTTTTTGGATAGTCTATCAACGACAGGCAAACAACTCTGGTACAACTTGAAGATCTTGTTTGCGACATAGCTGTACTGAAGATACTGTGGCGATTGTTTTGAGCCTGCTTCTTGGGTCCCAGTGCTGTGCTTCCAGTAGCTGCTTCTGCGGTCTGCTCTGCAGAGAGCAGTAGTACCGGAACATACCTGCCAAAAACTTGCATCCAGATCTCTGGCTAGAAGGTTGGTATGTTTGCCCCACTGCAGGGCGACTTCTTTGCGACCCTTTGCTTCCCTGCCAGATCTTCCCATTTCTTTGTTTTAGCCAAAGCGAGAAGCAATCTCAACGACGCGACCCCACAACGACCACAGCCACAAAGTAACCCTGACCAAGCAAGATGGTGTCAAGCGAGCATCGAACGGGTTTGTTCGTGACAGTGCCTCTCTACTTCGTCGTCTTGGCCTGTTGCGCGATTTGGGCAAACCGGAAGAACCGGCAGGAAGGTCACCAGACGGATCGTTTGAGCAGCCACTATCTGGGCGGTAGATCCATTGGACCTCTTCTCAGCGCGGGCACTGTCTTTGCCAGCTTCTTCAGCGGGTATACCATTGTTGGAATACCCACTGAAGCATTCAAAAATGGCTTCCTTGCTTTCCGCTGGGTTGCTATGGCCTTGGCGGTTGTCACGGGCATGTCGGTAAGTCGATTCATCTTGGTTGTGTTACGTCCGGGCCTCATCGTTGCTCACGCTTTTGCATGTTGCTCTTCGCTGGATGTTAGGGCACGGTGCTCCGACTTCGCAAGGCCGCTCTCGTCCGCAATCACAAGACTCCCGTTGACTTTGTGACCGATAGGTTCCAGAGTCAAATCCTCCGATACACGCTCCTCGTGCTTCAGATCGTCCCTTCCTTGTTCTATACCACCGCTCAGGTGATTGCCCTCAAGACAACCTGCAACAGCATCTTTGGACTCCCCCCCGACACGGTCTATCCGGTGCTTCTTATCGTTAGTGTCACCCTCATGTTCGAGTGGATCGGTGGTTTGCGCTGCGTCGCTATGACGGACTGCATCCAGGCCAGTATCATGATCGTTGCATACTTTGTGTTGCCGCTCATCATTGTCAGGAACTACGGTGGCTGGCAGGCTCTCTCTCTGGATACGTACCCTCGCCCCGACTTTTACCAGACACCGTCATGGGAAGATCAGATGGACTTTTGGCAGTTCGCGCTGTCCACCTTCACCTTTTTCACGTTACCCCACCTTATGCAACGCGCTTATGCCGCTCGAGTAAGTTGTGCTTCCTCCTACCGCTGTCCGTATATTCGCTCTGTCTTCTCTCTCAGATCGGCAATTCCTTACCCACACCACCAGGATCTTGTCTCCCTTCGAACGGCCTACGTGTCCATGACCGGTGGTATGTGGCTCCTCATGTTTGGTGGTGTGTTCATTGGAACGGTCGGGGTTGCGATTGTTCCGGACGATGGAGAAGCCATTGTCAATCCGCTGGCTGCCATTTTGGAAGAGATAATGAACCTTGGTGGTTTCCCCCTCTTGATCGGCCTGATCACTATCACTGCAAGCTTGGCCGCAATCATGAGCACAGTTGATTCCTTGCTGGTGGCCATCAGCCAACTGGTGACTGAAGAAGTTGCCTATCCTCTCTATCCTAACGCCACGCCGGACAAAATGGCCTGGGTTGGCAGAGCGGTGTCGTTTGTTGCGATTGTCATTGCAACCGTACTGGGGTAAGAATCCTCCTCGCCACGGCCCACAGCATGTAATGCCAGAAGAATCTCAATGTAACCTTGTTTAATTCGTAGACTCACTTGGGACGATGGCATCACGCACCTGGTAAGCGCAGTGGTCAGGAAAAGTGCCTGGTTGCATCGAGGACAAACAGGCGCGGCGACACCATTTCTCACGTGCTTGTACCGTCCGCAACAGGCCAACATCAACTTTCAGCTCTCGTTTCAGACCCTTTTCATCTTCATGATTGGTCTCTTCGCCACTCCCGAGCTCGACTGCCACCCTTGGAGCCTTGCTGCTGGGGCCATCACGAGCACGATCTACATTTTCTGTATCTACTTCGCTCACATTCGCAACTGCGATAACTGCGGCAGCCTCAACGCAGGTATCACAGGAATCCTCTTTCAACTTGGAGTCCTCGCCATCGCGGAAGGTGGTCGTCGGTTGTACCTACCGGAGCACAGCAGCAGCCCACTGGATGGCCCTGGCGCCTTGATCTTTCCTAACAGACCGAGCTGGGATCTTCCAAGGCGAGCTCGCTTTGGAGAGAAGCCTCTGACACCCAAGCTGTTGTGGAAAATGATGGAGGGTACCGACGAAGCTCTTACGAATCCTTGGTATGGCAGCTTTATGTTTGTTACCATCTCAATCATTACGCCATTCGTGGCCGGAGGACTGCCTAGAGACACCGCAGCACTCGGCGAAACCGTCGTCAACGGGCTTCCCTGGTGGGCCGTCAAGATGTTTTTTATGGCCTTGATTCCAACGCTGGTCCTCTTGTTTGTGTTGGTTCGCATGCCAAACAAGTATATGCACCCAGGATGGCGTCGTCAAAACAGTGATGAAGAGAATAACACTATGCTCTCTGGTGCGACCGACCCTGATGTTATGGAGTTAACACGCGAAGAGCTTGGCCATCGCACAGAATATGACGGAAGGAACGAGCTCGTCTATCGACGTCGGATGCAGATATTGGAAAAGCTCGGCATTTCTCCCACGGAAATTGACGACGTGATCAGCGCTACGCGGCGTTCGGAAGAGAGGATCGAACATCCAGTTGTTATCGAAGACGAACCAACCATCGAGGTGTCTGGAACACTGTTGCGTGTTTGAAGAGAAGAATAAGCCATGAATGAGAACAGTATACATATATTATACATAAGTCGCAGTAACTCCAACGAAGCAATGTAACCGTACGTGTGCTCCCGATTTTGTCAGGGAAAGCACCGGGGACAACGCAAGAATTCAAACCGAGACTTGCGTCAGTTCAGCTTCTATCGATCAATCTTCTTGCAGAGACAGCCATCCACGCGGTTCATACGAAGGAGAGCTGTCACTGCAACGTGTAACGAGACCGTTGACGCTTCAGCAAGAGCAAGCTGAAACCCTTTAGCTAAGATCGCTTTATGGACTGGCGAGACCAGCGCTTCTCCACGAGCACGTGTGGTCTCAAAGGAACCGTTGCTTTGTGCAATGAATCAATCAATCGCACGCCTGCTTTCGGTACAATGATGATACCACAATGGATGGGCGAGAGACCCACGGTACTATCTAGACCGAGCCCTGTGTCATTGCGTGCCTCTCGAGGACTCGCTGGAGGATTTGCTTCCAGCAGTGAGCGAGAGAAACGTTTTCAGTTCGTCGTACTTACATCCCCTCGATCCCACTTCGCTTGCGGTTTCCAGATCCCCCCAAGGATAGGTCGACGTGGTGTTCTTGCTTTCACTTCACTGCAGTGAATCGAGCCATGAATTCGTTTTGTAGTTACCATGACTTGCAGGAATCGTATGACTTGATTGGAACTCCACCCGGAGCCTGTTCACCTCTTTCGAATGCAAAAAGAAGTCCAAATCGATTGTGCAAGTGGGACTTTGGATGGATGCTACTAGGCGGCCGACCTGACGAAGAGGGCGAATGAACGAATGGATGGATGTTGCTGGCCTCGTAAAAGGTGATATCAAAGGCTGCCGTTGGCAAATCTTTTTGCTCCCTGGCTCATGGTTTGTTGCGCTTGGATGAACGTGGTTCTTGGCTGCCAACGCACGCGGTGTTGCTTTTTCCTGCGGTGGTGCCACAATGTCTGAACCACTCCCACGACCTCAAGGTTCCAGTCGAGGTGGAAGCGTGCAACTATCATATCAAGATAGTAGTGGGAACCATGTCATCGCAAAGGCACTCCCACAAATCATAGTATGCATTCCCTGATCAAATATTTCCTTCCACTGGTAACCATGTCCCGGCCGGTCTGATGTTGGTATACAGTGCCATAGTCAACGCGACATGGAGCTGCATGCATACAGCTCTCGTCGTGATAAATACGAAGGGATCCGAGTGCAATGGGAAGCTCCAAGGCGAAAGATCCAATGCCTACCGGTACTTCCAGTGTGCACCCGGGAAGTGAACCCAAAGGGCTTGTATGTTGTACAGAACACACTCACATCTGTGACTGCTTGTCCAGCAGAACCATAGCTTCTAAAATTTGCATCTATCTCAGTAAAAAGTCAAGCGGTGGGTAGCGCACTCGGTACACCCAATCGGAGCTGTGGTTGTCGCGCCACTACCCAACTTTCCAAAGAATAGAAAGAGGCGTATGTCTTGGGATAGAGGCGGCTTAATCAAAAAGATCATGTGAATCGGTGGGATACCGGCGTGAGGTAAGTGATCTAAAGGTACCGGTGGACGAAGCCATGACTTGGCCGGGATGTGCTGAACGGATACCCCGCAGCTCTTCTTGTCGCCTTTTGCCTTTATAGTGGCGACCGTTGGGGAAAATTTGACTTCAGAGTCAAATTGTGAGGAGGCAATTTGCTTTTCTTGCGTCCATCAGGTCCCGGTCATTAGCAAGGTACTTAAGACTTGTGCCAAGAATGAGGCCTAAGTATTGAAAAAATGACCCTAAATGTTCGTGTCGTCGGGTGGCACTCAAGAAGTTGTTCACCTCCGCTTTCAACTTGAGAGCTTAATGTTCTTACGCCAAGAAGATCTGGTTTCCATTTTTCGCTTACTTCCTTGGATAGGAGTGGTCGAGTCAGACCTGGGAGGGTTTCATTGTTTCAGCATCCGATGAAAGGACAAGACGCCCACTACGACACAATCAACCGCAGAGCGAGTTTAATGGCATAGACCCATCTTCTTATCAACAAGAAGCAAGATACATACATCACACAATGGGCTCTCCACTAGAGAGTTTTCTTCGAGAGCTGGTGAAAGATCACGACGATGTGACTCTTCGATTCGACAATGCATCGTCCACTTGTTCGTTTCACTCGAGTTGTTCTACGCTAAACGGCAGTTTGTCAGGGAGTTTGTCGGCGATGAGCTTTCTTTCCGGTAGCCATAATCTTGTTTTGATGGATGATAATAGCTGCAGCAATCACAGTACGGGCAGCTCCAGATGGGACAGCATTCCCGTCAGTCCATGTGCTACTGCTGACAACAAGGCTTCGCCCGGTGACCTGCAGCAACAAACGGTGCGAGACAAGCTCCAAATGGTGCCCAAGCGTCCCCGAAGACAACTGAGCAAGAAATGATGATTGCAAGGAGAAAAGAAAAATATCGGCCGTCGCAACACAAGAACAAGACAACAAGAGAGCCTTCCACAGGATGATCTCCATTGGGTTGGAGCTCCTGCACTACATCGTAGCCAGGGGCCTGTAAGATTCAGGAAGGCAGAAAACAGAACACGAACAAGAAAAGCACGACCCATGGGCTGCTTTTGGCTTGGTCGACCCATCGCATTGTAGCCATGAGGTCCTTGTTTTGCAGGCATCTAGTACCTGCAGCATGCTGCTTGTGTTTCTTTTGCTTGGTCCAGGCTAACCATGTTCAATGCCTGATCCGTGCCGCAAGCCAAAGCATCGAGCTTTGCTATGCCTTTACCTATATCCCACCTACACAATTCATAAGTAACAAACTAGATAGATTCTTTGATTAGCTGCTCGCTCCAACAAGGAAGCAAAGACTGCGGTAGCTAGAGAGTTCCTGGCTGATTAGCTAACCTACTAGCGACCTACTGGTAGCTGTTGCGTCCTCCCCCCTGATGCCGTCAACCGCATGCTGCCTCAGGAGCTCCTAGCATGGCCCGCCAAACCAAAGCAACAGCCCAAGAAAGAGCAGCTGGTTGGGATAGCTCTAGCTCGCCGAACCTAGCCGCAACCAACCGCCCATCGGACTGGTCCTGCAATTTCCCAGCTTTCTAATCGTAAAACTACAATAGATCCAAAAGGCCTAGATCTTGCTGAGACGTCCGGTCAGGATAGGCTCTATACTCTTTGAGTGCCTTCTGATTACCGAATGCGAAATTATTTATTGTTTTACCGTTATCAGGGGTTATTTCAAGACTACCACGGGAGTCATCCGTCTCGAGCTCACTGCTCACAAAACTGAAGATCTTCTGCGGTGGTGGCTCTGTGAAATGCGGGAAAGGAATCGAATCAATATCTAGTTACGGGGTAACTAGGTTGTAGGTCTAGCTAGTAGATCTATTAATAGCTGCCCCGGAACATTGGTTGCGGGAGTGTCGTTCACCTCAGCGCTTCTGGTACCGTACCGGTAGGATTGCAACCACACAGACGCCATGTTCTAGCTCTAGTATTGCAGTGGTCATTGCGTTATTCCTCATTGCTCCTCCTACCTAGTCGAAAATTAATAGCTTTCGCAGTACCGTTCACACGGTCAAGAGGCCCTGGTCGCCATCATGACATCAAGGGGCAGTCATGCCGGTACGGTAGTCCCCCTGCTCAATCACCATAAGCCTTTCGGGTATCATTATCACTAGAACATTGGAGTGCACGTGTGGCTGAAACTTGGCTGGATGCCAATTTATCAAGCAAAGTGCAGCAGCCCTGCCTAAACGATTGATCCGCCTCTGGCTACATACGGACGGGTATGGCATGTTAGAAACAAAAGCTGCTCCGAGAGCTGCTCCGAGTCACTGAGGAGTCCAGCAAATTGCTTTTGGCGAAACATCAAAGGATGACCGCAGTAGACCAACGAGAATGATAATCAACAACGAGGCTATTTTTGTTTGTCACACGGCTACCGGTAGGCTACCGTTTTAACCACACTGTGTGGATTTTTTCCACATTATCTGGATTGTTCGGCGTAAAGGGCCTTCATCATCGATCGCAGTTGCTCCGGTCACCTCGGATCTTCAATCATCGGATTGAAGTTATTTGTTCCCAAGCGAAAACATCTCGGAACACAGGACGCCAGGTCGACCTCCCAAGTGTGAATGAAGAGCTGAATGAAGTGTGTCATGCTTTGGAACAATCAATTCGTGCGTTTGTACCGAAACATGTGACATGCGTGAATGAATCAATCAAGGCAACCTCTTGTGTTGCTTGATCAGATCAGATGGGTGACCCCTCCCAAGTATCGTTGTGAAGCTCACAAAAACAACAAGAAAACAACAACAACAAACAAACAAACAAAAAAGTCAAACTATTGAAATCAAAATGACCAACAACACAGCAACCACCCAATCCGTCGCCGCCCCACTTGGAGCCCCCGTTGAGGACCTCAAACGAGTTAAACAAGGCCACTCATTCCTTGGTTGCCTCTGTGACATGCGAAGAGCAGTGATCATGATAAATATTCTCGGGGTTGGCCTTGGGATTGCAGGACTTCTTACAGTCATCCTTGTCGACAAGTATGGCGACAAAGAGGAACAAAAGGTGTTCCTCAACGGCTACGACATTTGGGCACTCATCGCCATTCAAGCAGCTGTCTGTGTTGGCCACTTTAGTGGTCTTATGGGCGCTGTCAACTTCTCCATTTGCCCTGTTACCATCACAATCCTTATGGAAATCGCCTATGCTGTCTTGAGCGGCTTGGACCAGAATTGGATTGGACTTGGTGTCTCGATCTTTTTCATTTATCCTCATGTCTTTCTATGCTATGAGCTGGCCAAGGGCATTATGACTCCTGAGAATTACTTTCGCCAAGAGAGACAATCTTGCTGTTGCGTATAAGCAAAAGCTAAGAACCAAATAGAGTTATAGACATAAAATAATAGAAACAGAAACAAAGTTGCCCCTTTTCTCGTCTCGCAACATCTCCTTACTTCCGTCCGTGTTCGTGCACGGTAGTAGGGATCTGGAGAGTCGCAACTGGCTACCGTAGTTAAGGAAAGATCCACAGTGGGCCAGCCAACTCCAACAGGGATTGCCCGTCAAAGGACGTTTTTGCTGGGAAAGAGCTCATCCCGTCTTGAGAGTGTGCGCCTGTGCACCAAATGAATCACCTCGACAGAATTTCTCCTGACAGTCAAAGATGAGACAGGCTCGCCACAAGCAAGGCTAATGTGGAGGCTACGAACTCGTTAAGCGCTAGCTACATGTAGGAAGAGACTGAGTCATTTGTACACAGTTTGATAATCCACAATTATGTAGAGAATGAAGAAATCAATATTATGTAGTGCATGGTACCAGATGAGTGGCCATTCGGGAATGTACATTGGGCCGGTAGCTAAACTCGACAAAGCGTTGTCGAGCGAAGCGGAACTCATCCGGTACGTCACGCACAAGGAAAAGTATAAACAAAATGGGGAGCTTGCCGGTGGTTCGTTTGTTCCCGAGACGAGGCGGGAAATGCACATGGTCGCCCACACTGAAGAATCAAAAGCCACTAAAGAATACTTGTCGCAGCTCCGACATGTCCGTGTAAGTGTAGTTGGCTTGTATGTTCAGAGGTCATGATTGTTGTATATTCAAGAGAGAAGGACCCATAGTTGGGTGGGTCCTTCCGAGTTGTGTTGGGTTGGGGAGTTTTTGTGTATGTATGTATGTTCAGGTATCAGGGAGATTGGGTTCTTGCACCCAGGTTTCTTTAAAGAGTGTAAGTTTAGTTGTGTATGTTCATGTTTTCAAATGGTGTAGTATTTGCTCAGTTGAGAAAAAAGGTCTTTGGTGATGTCTATTGGCAGAGAGTTGCTTTGGTCGATATGTTCAAAATGTTCAAAGTGGTGGTATGAGCAGGTTTGTGACGAGCAATTGATTTGGAAGTTCTTGTATGTGCTGATATGTGCAGTTCTCCAGTGGTAAATGCAAGGAGGGAGTTGCGGACGTGATCTCGATGCTGTTGTATGTTCAGTAGTATCGGGAGTCGCTTGTCTTGATGGTGTATGAGCAGATGTTTGTTCAGTTCGAGTGGTGTGTACAGTTGGTTGGTACCTGGTAGGTCTATTACAAGTAGTGGTAGGTACCGCGGTTGCAGGCTTGGGATTCGATTCAGTGACAGTATGTTCAAAGTTGGCGTCATCGTAGCCTCAACACGCAGAGGTATAAGCAAGAGGTATTATATTCAGAAAGAGAGGTATTCACAAGATGGGAGGATCGGTTGTACCGGTATTGACATTGGGTAGCCTCCTCGGTTTTAAAGTTGGTTGGTCTGTAGTAGTCTCCCTGAGACTTATTTACAATTTACAAAAAGTTTGTACACTTCCTGTAGTGGAGGGATTACGCAACGGCCATGCTCATGGCCTCGCCGTTGCTTCATACCCTCTCGAGGTGCGGTGGTTTGTTGTCCACATGATCTCGTCCAAGAGGAAGAATTGTGAGATGAAGGTGTTGCTTTGGTTTGGTTTTCGCCTGTTGAACTTGAGTTGGCGAGAGGACACGTCAGGTCTGAACTGGCATTCTTGAGGTGGTACTATTGCTGATGTTCCTACTAAGATTGGACAGTGAGCTCCCAGTAAAGAAGATGCTTCAACCTGACGTGTTATATATCTATTGCCAGATGTTTACATCAGCTGTGAAAACGGGACACAAAAATATCCGATACCCAATCAAAAAGCATCAAAAGCACCCAAAACAACTATGACGAACGCCTCAAGTGCAAACACGTCCCTTTTCGTTGACGTGGTGCCATTGCCAGCTCCTCCATGAGGTGAAAAGACGTTTACCGACATTTATTAGTTGGTAGAAGGCATAAGTAATCTTGGCGGCAATTGGTGATGTCTTGGTGTCTTGGTGCCAATGTGCCAATGTGCCAATCGCCGAAGCGCCCAAGAGGAAAGGACCTTTACCCTAATTGACAAAAGACTGAAAGTGACGGAACCCATAAAATAAACTGTACGGCACTTCATGTAAAAGCCCCTTTGACAGGGTTTTGATGGGTGTCCAGAATACCGTAAGCCAGTGGAGATGGAATACTTCGGGGAAGAGCTTCTTTTCTCATGTTTCCACCGGTACCAGGTACAACCGGTAGCGGTACCGGTACCGGTAAACCTGGCAGGTACTTCAGAAACGCGCGAATAAGTCTTACTCGGTAACGTTCTTTCCAAGTAGTCGCTTGAGAATAACTATTACTTCGTGTATGGCTACATGTATTAGACTACAGTACAGGTAATCGCGCAACCCAAGAAGGTCATCACAGTTTGAGGCAGCCAAGCCATGCGTTCATGCGTTACTCGTACAGAAGAACACGGACTTTTTCTCATCCGAGCCATCACCCTCCTTCTTTCAAACTACTACGTACCGTAGTAGCTTTGAAGCAGGAGGGCTACGGTACCGGTATTAGACTCGCTACTAGCTAGTATCTTTAGGGTACAACCTATCTTTTCGTCGTTAAAAAATAAGTGGAGTTTGAAACGAGTTTGAAACGAGTTTGAAATGCCATCCCGTACCGCCAGTTAGTCCCGTTTCCGGTACCGGTTCACCCATGGGCCCAACCCACCATATCCACCAGTCCCACCAGTCCCGCCATTCCAAAATTGGTCCCCACATTCCAAAATTGGTCCCCACATTCCAAAATTGGTCCCCATATTCCAAAATTGGTCCCCACATTCCAAAATTGGTCCCCACATTCCAAAATTGGTCCCCATATTCCAAAATTGGTCCCCACATTCCAAAATTGGTCCCCCCTACCATAATGCACCCTCACAGGCAAGGATCCTGCTATCGATTTTTAAGTCTTTGCCCTGACCTCTAATTCTTTCACCATTCGACATCCACAATTATGCTTAAAACCAAGGTCAAAATATCTTAAAAGGAAGGTGTACAAGCTGATTCTTTGCTGTGCTGGTGAATCGAAGCAAGCCTGTATAGAAAACTCTGGATCCGGACTAAATCGTCAGAGTGGCCTGGGGTGGTGCTGCGATAGCGCACCATGATGGAATCCGCAAGATCGAGCTGCACCACAGCATCTGGAGCTAGAAAGAAAGATCGACATCAGTGTATCTGGAGTCCTCAATAAGCTGCTTCACGGGTGAAGGAGGCGCTGGTAGCAGAGCTCAACGATCGAATCGAATCAGAATCGAGTGGAAGCCCCACTGGTCTGGTTGCCAGACACCCTACCGGTACTAGAAGAAGGTTGGGCAACTAACTGATGGATAAATTCATGATCGCGATGATCCAACCAACGAGAATAAGTCTTTTCTTCCTCTTTGCTTGGCTTTGCGCTGGCGTTGGAGGCTTCCTGAACGTTCAGCCTTTGTCCACCACTAGTATTGCTACCGGTAGACGGCAAGGCTTCTTTGGGATACCGGTACCATCTGGAAGGGCCACTATCTTCCCATTAGCACGGCGGACGATGAAGTCGTCGGAGCCATTACGGAAATGAACGCGGAAGAAACACTTCAAGAATGGTTTCCACTGTCGTTCCAAGCCTACTTGAAGCAAGATTGGCCGAATGCTGTTCTGCACATGGGTCGACCTCTGGTAGTCTGGAGATCCGCCGAAGGCACTTGGTTTGCCCAGGACGACATGTGTCCACACAAATTGGCACCCCTGAGCGATGGATCTATTACGGCTACTGGTGATGCGATCCGATGTTCCCTTCATGGCTGGCAGTTTCAGGGTTGCGGAACTTGCTCCATGATTCCATCACTCCCAGCCAATGCTTCTATTCCTGGCAATAAGAAGTACGCGGTACGGTCCTTTCCAATCCGACAACGAGGTGATTGCCTCTGGATATGGATGGACCCATCGGTACCACCCGACGAAAACCATCCACGGATGCAGGACGCCTCCTGGGAACTCAAAAATGGATATCAACGAGAATTGCCTTACTCCTGGGATTTCCTCTTTGAGAACATTCTCGATCCGACGCATGTCGCCTATGCGCATTGCGGTGTCGGCAAAGAATTCAATCGGACCGAAGTGGACGACATTCGAGAGAATCATGTGACCAATCTGCAAACGAGAAGCAATAATCTCGGTGTACAACTCAAGTTTGATCGAACCATCAATGGACGCACGGCCAATGAGACGTGGGATTTCCTCTATCCGGGTGTGTGGTTTCTCCGTCGCAACACCTCCGAGACTGGACCTGCAGGAGTCATTGTGGCATCGCCTATTGATACAAACCGCGTTCGCATCATGTCGGGACAGTACAATCCCAATCCACCACCCGAAACGAAGAAGAAACAGTCTTGGAAAGCCAAACTGCAACGCCAAATCTTCACCGTCGTCTTTCATCGAAGCTTGAACAAGTTCTTCAACTCGGATGCGTTCTTACTGCGGTATCCCCAAGACTTGATTGCCGCCGCATGTAGCGAGAACAGCAATCCTCTTTCACACTACGAATTGGCCAGTCCCGCCGATCAAGGGACCGTGGCCTTTCGAAGATGGCATCGACAACGATTGGGTGGCAAACTGCCCATGGCCAATCCATCACTCTTGCCCAAGATTCCTCGGCAAATCCATTGCCGCACCCACGGTCGTACAACCCAACAACAGCATTACTATGACACGACAACAGGCGGCGGATTCCTGGGAACAGCATACGCAATACTGCAGCAGTTGTTTGCGAGCATATCACATGGCACAACGGGTCAGTGTGGGATCGGCAGTTCTGGCAGCTTTGGTGGTTCTAAGGTCGTTGCTGGCTCGTAAAACTAGTAGAGGAATCATTGGATTGGCGACCTCTGCAACACTGGCGTTTGTAGCCGTCAAGGCTCGAAACTTTGCACGCTCCTTCGTCGAGAAAGGACATCAGCATGACTAGCATAGCTGTGTACCTGGGAAATTACGGTGCCTACCAAACACATAGAAATCTGCAGTGTTGATTCTAGCCTTCTTGGTGGGCAAGGAATCCATCCAAGTTCTAGCTAGAAGGAGGCAGCCAACTATATGTATTTGAAAGAATCTTTGCGGTTTTAGATCCGTGGAAGCTGGCTAGTTTCTACATTTGATTAAGAGTTACATCGATCGACAGACTGCCTTCTTGATGAACTCCTAGCTGGGTAAACGAGCTGTCCAATTGCTTATCTTGCAAAGAGCTACCGTATGCCTTGTGAAGTCCATCTCCTGTTCGTCCAAATCCAAAGCAAGCGGATTCATCTCAAAAACTCACCTTTCTGCTGGCTTATTAGCACTTGCAACAAGGCCTCGAGATCAAAGCTCATACGTCTTTTGAGCGGGACCTCAATCGACTGACCTTGAAAGAAGAAACAACGACAGCCACTCTATCGCTGGATTCATTGCTTGCTCTAGAATTGATCTGCATCAGGTATTGTAGTAGCTCTATAGTTCCTTGACTGGACCCGTTTAGCTAGCTAGAGATGATGTACCGTAGCAAAGCCAAGGGCCATGGGAGCGATGTGGACAATAAGGCCAAGACGAGCCCTCCACCAAAGCTGAATAATGGAAGCAAGGGCAAGAGACGAGCGCACATGATGGACTCTCCAAACATGACGGGGATGGAGTACTTTATCTATGTGTGTACCATTCTGTTTGTCTGTGTCTTTGGAGTCATGCAAGGCGTCTTTCTCTACAAGCTTCACGTCTACGAAGCATCCTTTGATGCCGAACAACAAACCAAGCCGCCTGAAGATGGCGCCACCAATCCAGCAGCACAACAGCAACAATTACAACAACAACAAGTCGCAATTTCGAGCAGTGGAAACACATTGGAATTTGTCCCAATCTCCAATCGACAACGAATGCTCCAATTTGCCAATGCCACCCATAAACAATACGAGTCGACGCCAGCGGGAAGTTGGCCTCCACTGGATGCACTGGTGGACACCAAGGAAAACAAGGTGATTGGGAATCCTCAGTTTTTGCTGGATGTGGCCATTCTCGGATTTGAAAAGGCCGGCACGTATACCATGAAACTCATTTTGAATGGACACAAGGAAACCGATGGAAAACTCGCCGAGAATATCGACCTGTATAACAATCAACCCCATCAATTCGTCATTGGTCTCTATGATCATCATCCCAATCAAGATTTTGTACGATTCTATGTCAACAATTGGGATATCTATCAACCCTGTAGTCTCAAAAATATACATACATACTTTTCAGAAACCAAATTCATCATTACCATCAGACATCCCGTCAGATTTGTAAGTACTACCAACAACACTCAAAAGACAAAGTGATATATTGAATAAATGAATCTTACCCTCTCGCTCTTGTCTACTATTATTGTTTGATTGTTGATGCTTTTCTTCATTCATACAGTTCGAATCTGTCTACAATGCCCGCATTCAAAATGTCCCAGATCCCAACAAACCAATACCCACGCCACACGAACGCATTGGATTCTGTCGCGTCCATGACAATTCCTGTTGTACCGATCATGCTCATCTTGCACTGTGGCTGTACAAACTTGGGAAAACTGTCAATATGCCACAAGGATCCGAAATTGAAGACATTATCAAAAACACCCATGCCTACGAAGCCAACGTTACAACATTGCCGACCAAAAACAAGGTATTCCTCGTCGAAACATCGCAACTTGTCGATCAAGATTGGTTTCGTCAAGAACAATTGTTGCAAGATTTACAAGCCTTTCTCGGATTACAACATCCCTTTACCAATGGCATTCCACCACCTCATCCGGCGGCACGCAAGTCCGATCAAGACATTCGCGACAAGCGCAAAATTGATATCTGTCATTCTGAATACGACAATTTACGAGAAGAACTCATGCAGGGAGCGCGAGAAAGTTCGATCTGGTTGCGCGAACGATTCCTCAAATCCAAAGATGTCTTTACCACGTCCCCGGAATTCTTGGAAAAGGCATTACTCAGTTGGATGGACGATCCCTGCGACAAAAAGATAAGAAAGGATGATTTGTTTGATACCCGCACCATTGAACAGGAAATACCCTTTGTGCCGTCCACTACGAAAAAGGCCGCCGTCCAGGTCTTTTCACCGGGATCGCTCAAGAAATACGATACCAGCGAAACATGGCCACCACTGGCCCAAGTTGTCAATGGCGACCGAGAACTCATTGCCGATCCACAGTTTTTATTGGATTTTGCCATTATTGGAATTGAAAAATGTGGAACGTCAACGCTCATGAAATGGCTGGGTGGTCATTCGGAAGTACAGTGTTTTCAACAGGAAGAACCCAGTCTGTTTATGAATCAACCGGGGGTGTTGGCGAAACGACTGTACAAGGTCTTTCCCGGTGAACAGTTCAAACGAGGATACAAGAATCCCATTGATCTCTTTCAGCCATGCGTGTTGCGGAACTTTCAAGAAGTCTTTCCCGAAACCAAGTTGATTTTGACGATTCGTCATCCGGTTCGTTATGTAAGTTTCGGATTGGACCAAGATGATTAACTTTCGTATGGTGCTTGTGTTGTTGTTGTTTCTGACGATGGTTTCTAATCTTTCCCGCATTCGATGACGCTTTGGTCTTCAGTTCGAGTCATTGCACAACTTTCGCATCCAGAATCTACCGGATCCAAACGACGAGTTTACACCTCCTCTGGAACGAATCGGGATTTGCAACCAATACTCGCAGGGTCTTTGTACCGATCATGCACACTTTGCTCTTTGGATCTATCGCTTGGGTAAAACTGTTGACATGCCCAAGACTGAAATTCAACGCAAAATCATTGACACTCATCCATGGGAAGCCAATCACTACACCTACCCATCCACCAACAAAGTATTCCTAGTCGAAATGTCGCAGTTGCAAGACAATGACCCCGAACGCACAGAAGCGCTGAAACAAGACTTGGCCACCTTCTTGGAACTCAAGCATACGTTTGATCAGGAGGCACCACACTTTGTGCCAGGAATGAAGTGGTCCACCGAGTCCCAGGCAATTCGAGACAGTCGTAAGATTGACATCTGCGAGGATCAGTATCGTCCCTTGCGAGCCGAGCTCATGAAGGGTGCCAGAGAAACGTCTCTTTGGATCACAACCTTCTTTTTGGCATCAAAGGATGTCTTTATTTCATCACCCGAGTTCTTTGATCAGGCCATGAAGGCGTGGATGAATGACCCCTGTGAGGACGAGTCGCAGAAGGATCCTCGGTCCATGTCAAATTGGCCTCGTCTCAACGCACTGGTCAATGACGATCTGAAGATCATTGGCGACCCACAGTTCTTGTTAGACTTTGCCATTATTGGAGTTGAGAAATGCGGTACGTAAAGATGAACTGCTGGAGATGTTCAAATTGTGGTTGCTTCGTGCTGAGACGATTTGTTCTTACCAAGTTTTTGCTGCCCATTAGGAACCTCGACTCTGATGGTGTGGCTTGGAGCACATCCCGAAGTGCAATGCCCACAGGAAGAGAACTACAGCTTGATGCATGAAACTCCTGGGCAGTTAGTCCAGGACATGTATGCGCAGGCACCGTACGAGGACTATAAGCGTGGATACAAGAACCCGTTGGATCTGTTCTACCCAGGCTCCACCATGAAGTACATTGATCAGTATTTCCCCAAAACGAAACTCATTGTTACTCTTCGTCATCCTATTCGCTATGTAAGTGGTTGGTTGTACGGATGCCGCACTCGGTAGTGAAGGTTGGATACGGCTCACCCTCCTTGTTGTGGTTTCCTTTACTTGCTCACTTTAGTTTGAGTCGCTCTACAACTTTAGGATTCAAAATCACAACCAGGGCAACTGGAACCGATCGCACATTGCTACGCCGATCGAGAGGATTGGTCCTTGCGTTGGCCAAGCCGGTGATGGGTGCACAGAGCATGCTCACTTTGGATTATGGCTCTATAGACTCGGGAAAACGCTATCTCTCCCAGAGACTGAGACTGAAAAGAAGCTTTACGAGAAACATCCAGATGGAACGAGAAAGGAAAAGCCCAAGGCAATGCAGAACCAAGTCTTTTTGTGTGAAATGACACAATTCGCCGACAAAGACCCTGTTCGATCCGAGCGTCTCAAGAACGATCTTCGGGATTACCTTGGCCTCACCAAGAACTTCAACTCGTCTGCTCCTCACAAAGTTCCTGGCAAGAAGTGGACTCCGGAGATCCAAGCAGTTAGAGATAGCTTCAAAATCAACATTTGCGACGAAAAGTGGATTAAATTGCGTGAGGCTCTGATGCAGGGGGCTCGTGAAACTTCGTTGTGGATTCGTGAGAGCTTTATGAAGTCGCCGGATGTGCATTTTTCCTCTCCCGACTTTTTAAACCAAGCCTTTGAGAATTGGATGGACGACCCATGTGATAACGAAGACGAAAACGGGAAATAGCGAGACAATCTTGTCAAGGACAGGGGAGAGGGCGTGCGGGACGAGGTTGCTCATTTCAAGTGGGGCTGAGCGCGAGTTCTGTGGAGGCGGGATGAATCTTCAATCGAGTGAATGATCCGATGATTTCAATCAGGTTTGCTGCTGGGGAGTTTTGTCGAAGCCACCATGCAAGGGCGAGCCAAGCCACACCAGTTCTTTGCACATCGTACGCCAGTTCTTGCACATCTCACCAGTTGGGGGCTGACTCAATTGCATCATGTGGCACAATGGGTCGGAGTGGGATCGGCAACTTTAGCGGCTGTGGCGGTTGTAAGGTCGTTGCTGCTGGTTCGTATCACTTCTAGTAGAGGAATCGTTGGATTGGTGAGCTCTGCATCACTGGCCGTCAAGGCTCGAAACTTTGCACTACACCGTATAGCGCTGCCAACCCACAAGGAGAGCGACCTACCACGTAGTAAAGTCCTTCAATCCGGCAATGCGACCATGCTCGTACAGCTGCTAGTACATGTACCCAGAGGGTTTTCGGCTTATTGAGCGACTGACACATGCAGTTACGTTAAGTTGTTGCGTTACATCTCAGCCTCCATTGACTTGAGAGAGTGACTCGACTCAGTCTGCCACGCAGTGTAACTACGCTTCAATGGCATGGAAACGAGACTTTCTTCTTCGGCTGGCTTGTCAGTTCTGGCAACAAGCCGACAACCCTCGTGAGGAGATCTTCTAGAGCTACATTAGCTAGTAACCTACCACCCGATAGCACCGGCCGCATAAGCGCTGTCAACCTATGCATTTTAAGCGCTGTCAACCCACGAGGAAAGCAAGCTGCAAACTTAGTCAAGTCCTTCTTCAATCCGGCAATGCGACCATGCTCGTACCGGTACAGCTGCTAGCTAGTACATGTACCCAGAAGGTTAGTGACTGGATGACAGTTACGGAGCATCTAAGCCTTCCATTGATGATGAGGGCTTGTTCTTCCAAGAAGCAGTGTAACGGCACCTAGGGCGGGTGTTGAATGGCATCGAACCTAGCTACCGTTTAGCGGAAGGGGCTGGCTACCAGTAACTACATTGTAGCTACTAGCTACTAGAGAGCTAGAGCCATAGATTGATCGCTACAGTGGTGAGCTACCGTGCGGTGTATGCTCCCTTGAAGCTCTCCCAAGGAGTTTGGGTTGGGATTGTGACCGACCTTATCAGTACCAGGTACCTTCGACAACCATGCTTACACAGGTCCTGGGTCCTGCACAACCTCGTCAGCTTACCAGGTACTGGCTACCCGGTATACTAGCTAGCTAGCCACCGCTCGCCTTTGGGTCATCGGTTTGTTTAGTCATGGTACGTACTACCTGGTAGTACCGAACACTCTGCAAACACTGCACGAAGGCTGGTAAGGGCATTCTCTAATAAATTCGTCCGTCCTAAAACTCGTTCTAAGTCTATTTTAGAACGAATTTTTAGGACAAAAGCAATCTTTAACTCAAATTCGTCCTAATTTTAGGACGATTTTTAGGACGAACTGAAAATTTCCGTCCTATTTTTCAAAAATACGACGAAAAAACAAACTCGTTCTAAAGACTCGTCCTAACAAATCCTTTAAATCCTTGAGTCTCCCGATGACATCATCGAGTTCACAAGATTGAGTTAACAAGACTGAGACACCCACACCCGGCCCTCGAGCTGCCTGATGAGGAGTGCGGTAGCTAGCTAGTAGCTAGCTAGTAAAAGGAAGCGCCAGCTAGATAACAAACCCCAACAATAACCACCACACCATTGACCACAGAGGTGCTTCGTGGGAAGCTCCTAGCCTCACTATCAAGACCACTTTAATAGGCTGTTAGAATATTGGTGCGTGTTGGTGGGACGAGTTTTCTTAGAGAATGGACTCGTCCGTCCTAAAACTCGTCTTATCTAAGTCCAGTTTTAGAACGGGTTTTTTAGAGATTGCCAATTTGTCCTAAAAATTCATTCAAATTTTCTCGTCCTAAGTTTAGGACGAGTTTTAGGACGAGCACAAGTAGAGAATGCCCTAACATAATTTATGCAATTTTGAAGCTTCGCTCGATCGATCTGTTGTTGGCTGCCTCATAATTTCTATCACAACAGCCAATAAGTTAACTTTGTGAATCGAAACTGACCAGTTATACTATCCACGATGATTCCTGCCCGTCATCTTCTGAAACCCGGCACTCTGAAAGCCATGTTTCCATACTCCGCCAGGCCATTTGCCTCGAGCAGCACTGGACTTGCCGGTGATCGACTGCCTGCTCTTCGAAAACTTCTAGAGAGTCGTCAAGAAGGAGAGGGTCCTCTTCGAATCCTTGAGACGCATTCCGGCCTTTCAGGATTGGTGGCAGAGCACGCTACTGGCTCTAGTGGAGAAAAGTTTGATGGCATGTGGTCCAGCAGTCTGACTGCAAGTGCTGTCCGGGGTCTTCCGGATATTGAAGTTGTGGATACAACTAGTCGATTGGCATTGGTTCGAGAGACTCTTAATGTGACGACCAAGCCAATGATTTATGATGGAGATACTGGAGGTAAGATTGATAGATAGATAGATGGCTTGCTTCTTTCTCGCTCGAACAATAACTTTGGGCTCATCCAAATGCCGCTCTATTCTTCTGGTGTAGGTCTACCAGAGATATTTCGATTTACCGTTCGTACATTGGAACAGATGGGTGTCTCGGCTGTGATTATTGAGGACAAGGAAGGATTGAAGCGCAACTCCTTGTTGGAGAATAGTTCCTCTCTCCATCAACTCTGCCATATTAATGATTTTTGCGACAAGATTGAGGCGGGGCTGCAAGCTCGCCGATCCAATGACTTTATGATTATTGCACGGATGGAATCCTTGATTGCGGGTAGACCCATGGAAGAAGCCCTGTCCAGGGCCATGGCGTGTGTGGAAGCCGGAGCATCGGGAATCATGATTCACTCCCGTCAAAAGTCACCGGCCGAAGTCTTGCAATTCATGAGTCAGTTCCGTGCCATTCATCCAGATGTGCCCATTGTAGTGGTCCCCACCTCCTACAACCAGATCCACGAGGAGGATCTGGGCCACGCTGGAGCTTCCATTTGCATCTATGCCAATCAGCTGCTGCGGGCAGCATATCCTTCCATGATGGGTGTTGCGGAGACCATCTTGACCCATTCCAGGTCTTATGAAGCAGAAAAGGACTTGATGCCCATCAAAGCTGTGGTCAATTTTGTCAATGACGAAGAAGAACGGGAAATGTGGGGATCCAGCAAAGCATTATTGAAACCGGAGGTGCCTGTGGCGCCCAGCAATAAACCAGACCACCTGATCCATTCGGACATTTCTCAGCCGGCCATGGCGCTCCGACTTGCCATTGCGTTACAGCCCCACCAGAATCATGTGATGCATGCCAACTATGGGACTGCGTCATCTCCTTCTTCTTCTTCTAGTAGTGAAACCAAAGCCACGGAGGCCGGGGAGGAGGAGAAGGTATGAGTACAGCAAATTAAATATGCATTGGGTGTAGATACGATACATCTTCGCGGCTGATAAACTGCGCCACAGGCTCTACGCAGGACGTACCGTACCTACCAATATATATAGAAAGCAATGTGCTACGTACTGTAACTTATTACCAAATCTATTTTTGCCTCTACACGCATTGTAAATTTGTTTCATTTCTAGCTAGCTAGACGCTTGCAACCGAGATTTCCTGGTCTGAAGACCTGCCCTCCCCTCTGTTTCACAGCGGTGCAGCCTTGCCACTCAAGTCACAATTCACACGGGACCGCATTTGTGGAGTAAACCACCCGCGAACGCCCTCGTAGTATCTGGTACATTTTCTACGTGTCAGGTTTTTTGCGGGTTGAAACGGCCAGAATCGAATCCCCGTGATGATTCCTTGGCTTCGCCGCAGAAACACGATTGAACTCGGATCTTCAGTTTGCCGGGAGACCATCCTGCGACCACCTCGCACCTTTCCTTATGGATCTTTCCCACAATCCGACGCCGACCACAAGACAAAGTCAAGCAACCGAAAGTTAAGCTCTTGTACCGGTACTAGTAGGCTTCCAATGATGCGGACAACGGCAGCACTGAGGACTCTTGTTTTGTCCCGTAGATTGGAAGCACGGTCGTCCTTACCGTGGAGTGCTGGATGTCGGCCGCTGTCTTCCATGGCTGGTACTGGTAGTGATGGCACTACAGCTGTTTGTCCCAAGCAGTTGTTTGACTTTCTACGCCAAGATTTGGATGTGGACTTTTTCACGGGCGTCCCCGACTCTTGTATCAAGCACTTTTGTACGGAAATTGACATTGGCTGTTCTTCTTCCGATAACAATAGTAGCAGTGGTGCCATTCATGCGATTGCCGCCAATGAAGGCGCGTCGATTGCCTTGGCCATTGGCAACTACTTGGCCACGAACAAGGTGCCGGTTGTGTACATGCAAAACTCGGGGTTGGGCAATGCCACCAATCCCATCTTGTCGGCCGCGCATCCGCATGTTTATGGAATTCCCATGATGTTGATTCTGGGATGGCGCGGCGCACCGGGACATGCCGATGAACCACAGCACGTTGTCACGGGCCAAAAGACCCAACAACTCTGCGATGCCATGGATGTGCCAACCTTTATTCTGACGACTGACGCAAAAGCAGCGCAAGCAACACTCCAAGAAGCACACGAGGCGGCTCGAGCGCGGCAAGGTCCCGTCGCTGTCTTGGTGCCACCCAATACATTTTCCAAACCAATTTCTTCCAATACAAAACAGGAAGAAGAAGACCGTCCATCCACGTTGATGATTCGAGAACACGCATTGGCACAAATTCTCCAGGCAGTGGGACCGACCGATGCCGTCGTGTCCACCACTGGCTTTACATCGCGGGAACTCTACGAATTGCGCGAAGCATCTGGTAGTAGTCATGCATCGGATTTTCGTTGTGTCGGATCCATGGGACATGCCGCGGCCATTGCCCAAGGCATTGCCCTGTCGCAACCTCATCGAACGGTATGGTGTTTGGATGGAGATGGTGCAGCACTCATGCATTTGGGATCCATGGCCTTTTCGGCATCGTTTGGACTCGATAATCTACGTCATGTCCTCATCAATAATGAAGTACACGAATCGGTGGGAGGACAAAATACCGTGGCGTCGCAAGGATCACAACAAAAACAATCACTCCATTCGTTTCCAGCCGTGGCGTCGTCTCTGGGGTACCACAGCATTGGAACTGCCACATCCGAGACGGAGCTCCATGACAAACTCGAGAAACTAAAGGGGCCAAGTGGACGGCCCTTGTTTTTAGAAGTCAAAGTGGCCGTTGGAGCTCGAACCGATCTGGGTCGACCCAAAACTACTACCGAAGCAGCAAGAAAGGCCTTTATGAAATTTTGTCAATTACCAACAACCGACAAGGAGAGCCGTGCCACCATCAGCAGCAGTGGTGGATTCACTCAAAGTGGAGAACCTCTACTTCTCACTCCAGGTACGTGCTGACTAAGTCATTTGAGTGTTTGTGTGTGTGCCGCATATAGTTTATCTTATTGTGCAGCCAACTAACTAATTTTATTTGACAAATCCACCCCCACGACAAAAAAAAGGTCCATTGACCACGTCTCCAACGGTCAAGGCTGCCATGATGCATGATTTGGGATCTCGAGATGATGCTTTTATTCGGCTAACGCAAAAAGTTCGACAACAGCTGGTGGATGTGGTGGTGGGTGGGAAGAAGAGAAACCACGAGGGCGATCTCACTGCCGTCCTGCTACAAGGAAGTGGCACCTTTGCAGTCGAGGCAATGATTGGACAATTCGTCCCTGATACTATTGATGGTGGGAAGCTCCTCATCTTGTGCAACGGAGCGTACGGAAGACGCATGGGCAGCATCTGTGAGGCACTCGGTCGTGACTATATTTTTGCGGAATCTCCCGAGAGTGAACCAATGAATCTGGAGCTTGTGCAAAAGGCGCTAGACAAACTTACGGATGTCACTCATGTAGCCGTGGTATCGTGTGAGACTACCACGGGGGTATGGAATCCCGTGGAGGAGATCGCCTATTTGGTAATGGCAAAAGGAAAGCGTCTATTGATTGATGCCATGTCGTCCTTTGCGGTCGTGGACATTCCGGCGTCGGTGCCGTTTGACGCCATGGCAGCTTCCAGCAACAAGGGCCTACAGGGATCACCAGGATTGGGATTTGTATTGGCTCGAAAGGTGGCTTTGGAAGAGAGTAAAGGAAACTCCCAGAGTTTGGCTCTGGATTTGTATAGCCAATGGCAAGGCTTTGAGGCAAGTGGAGAGTGGCGGTTCACGCCTCCGACACATTGCCTACTGGCGTTGGCGCAAGCATTGGAGGAGTTTGAAGCCGAGGGAGGAGTGTCCGGAAGAAGGAAACGATACGAGGCCAATTGCAAAACTCTTATTGATGGGATGAAAGAGTTGGGCTTTGAGAGCGTGGTCCCCGCGGCTTCACAAACACCAATCATTGTGACATTTCGCATGCCCACCCATCCGAACTTTGACTTTCGAGCATTTTACGACCGTCTATCATCTCATGGTTACGTGATCTATCCAGGGAAGCTTACAGCTGAACCGACATTTCGAGTGGGTTGTATCGGGCACATGTTTCCACATGACATGGAAGGATTCCTCGCCACCTTACGGCAAGTGCTTGACACGATGGATGTGTCGCTGCGATGATGATTTGCTGCAAGTAAATAGCTTCGAAGGCCTTGACGAGTCAGCCACTAGCTACCAGGATATTTTAAACCTTGGAGTTACGTCAGATGACGCATCTAGCTAGCTAGCTACACTGTAGGTCTCAACCGCAGCAGTCCACTCGACTATCCAAACTAGACCCATCCTCCTCCTCCCGTGCTCTGTAGCTAGCCACTACAGCAGCTAGCTAGGAAACATCTCAGCATGAACCGGAGAACCAAGGCTAAAAGTGGACTCGCTCCAGAATCAATTTCCTGGTTTGCTGTGCTGCAACTCCGGCTGTTGCCTTGCTGGCTAGTTGGTTCCTTTCTGACTACCTAGTTCTTAGCCAGCTACTATGTAGGACAAGCAAGTTGCGTCAAAATGTAAACCATTTCGCTATTATTATACACTAGTCATACCTCCTCTATCATCATGGTGTAGCTGGAGGTCGTTGCTTGCTTTAATTGATTGCTGCCTTGCTTGCTTCAATCAATAAGTCAATCCGCTACTGCTGCTGCCTTGTGGTCGGAACATGGATGGGACATTGGTGTTGATGCTGCTTTCCAGTTCAAATTTACTCAGCAATTTCTTGAAGGTCGGTTCATCCTCTGTCGTAATCGCAAGACTGGTCTCTAGTAGCACTGGTTCATCTTCTCCAATGCTGCAGTTGAGCACACTGGAACTCGCCATCATCATCGACGAAGAGGTTTGATACTGATAGTTGGGTCCATTGAATTCGGCTCGCAGTGCCGCCAATCCGGCATCGATATCCGACGGATCGGGCTGCAACAGAGCACTGGCCCGAAAGGACTTGCGACAGGATCGTCGCACGGATGACGATCGACAACTGCGACGAGAGCTCACACTCGAGTGCACCGATGATCGTGGTTGCCGTCCGGCAAAGAATCCTTTGAAATCTTGCAACGAAATCTTGCCATCACCATCGAGATCGGCGGGACGAATGATGCGTTGCTGTACATAGTTTTCCATATCGTCGTCGACTCCCAAGACAGACTTGAGCGTCTCGAATGTCAGGAACCCGGATTGTGTCGTGTCCATCATTTGAAATGCCAGCTCTAAATTGTGTTCGGTCACAAGCACGCCCTTTTCCAACATGCTGGCAATGACAAATTCCGAATAGGAAATAGATCCACTGCCACTGAGATTGACTTCGTACAAGATGCCATCGAGATCATCTTGTTGCAGATCAATGCCAAACTTGTCATTGTAGATTGTCCGCATGTCGTCCGCCGATATCTGACCATCACAGTCGACATCAATCATTTGAAATATTTTGTCGAGGTATTCCTTTTCTTCCTTGCGGACAATCTGCGAGGCAATCAAACTGTATGTGCATTGTTTGAGTTTGGAATCGGCCGCGTGGAATGCTTTGAGCGACTCCAACGAAACTCGGGCCGACTTGTCCATGTCGACGACTTGTGCTTCGGACAAATCATCATCGCAGTGTTGCAACCACGCATGTTGCAATGCTTGTGCCGCCGTAGGTCGTTCGTCTTCGTCATATGTCAGCAAGTATTCGATAAAGTCGAGGGCATCCTCCGAAAAGTCATCCCAAACGGGATCGTCAAAATAGACTTGTGTGGCATCAAGAATTTGCTGTGCCGTTTCTTGTTCGTCCGCTCCCGAAAAGGGGGCATATCCTCCCAAACAAACGTACGCAATGACGCCACAACTCCAAATGTCGCACTTGGACGTGTAGTTGCCTTGAATGACTTGAGGAGACATGTAATAGGAAGATCCAGCCGCTTCGGTAAAGTTGTTGTCGGCTTGAATAAACTCGGCCAGTCCAAAGTCAATGACTTTGACTTGGGTAAAGTCGTGCGATTCTTCCATCAAGACATTCTCTGGCTTCAAGTCGCGGTGGACAATCCTTTGTTGATGACAGTAATTCATACACGTCAATAACGCTTTCAGCAGTTCTCGCACTTCCATTTCACTAAACTCGCTTTCGAGTAAATCGTACAGTTCCCCACCACTAATCACGTCCGTGACAATGTGAAAATGCGTGTCGGTTTCGTAGAGCGCATAGTTCTTGACAATGTTGGGATGATCGAGTTCTTTCAGCACGTTGAATTCTTGAATCACCATGTCGTTTTGTTTCTCATCCAATGATTTGGGTACAATCTTGACGGCTCGTTCGGCACCCGTCTCTTTGTGCGTGCACGCGTAGACTCCGCCATACGCGCCTTCGCCTGATATCATAGATAGATTGATAGAAGAGTAGAGGAGAGGAAAGACAAGAGAGACATAGGGTAAGTAAGACGAAGGAATGAATGAATGATCAGATCATCATCATCTAGTTATAGCTAGATGCGACGGTACTCACCCAACAACGGACCCATGTCATAGTCCATTTCGAGATCGCCACAGGCTTTGGTGACAAAATCTTTGGTCGAAAACTTGATGGATTGCCGCAAACTGCTACTAGCACCGCAAGTCGTCTTGCGCCGCTGTGCCAACGATTTGCGCAGTGCTGGGCGGAGCGACGATCGTAGCGAATTATTGGATTCTACTACCGCTTGTGGTGCCGACTTGACGCGGTCCAGACCATGGTGCGTTTGCTGCAGCTGCAGCCGCGCGTTGGTCGTACTAGAAACATCCGTTGTCATACTTTGATTGATTGATAAAGACTAGCTAGTAGGAGCAATGCTGAGAGAGTTGGAGCAGAGAGAGAAGAGAAGATGACAGGAGGAGATTTGTGAAGTTATGCCCTTTGCTGCAACGTTTTGATCAGCAATTAAGTTGTGTGTGTTGTCAGACTCGGCAACTCTCCAAAGAAGAAACAGGCCAAACTAGCTAGTGGACGACTATCAACCTATTGATGATGAAGTAAGTGAGACGCCCTCGATGCAATACGTGCGGAGACGGCGATCCAATGGCAAAAACGAGATGGTGGTCGACACAAGGTAATCACAAAACCATCTTTGCCTGATTTTCCATCGAACATCGGAAGGAAGAAAAAGATTGTCCAAGACACAAAGGGTTTACCTTTGTCCACGAACACACGAACACACCTTATGTACCATAAGAGCTTCAACACCAACTTACCAACTTGCCAGTGGTAAAAGTATACTACTATTAATAGGGAATTATGTAATTGAAACACTGATACAAAGGCCATCTTTAAGTCGCTCCTTCATAGGCCCATCATGAGCCGCATGAGCAAGTCAGCCGCAAATCAAAGCCATCCGTAAAACTTGTGTGAATTGTACAACCATTACACCATGTTGTACACAACCGAGGTGTTAAAGCCTGTAGATGGAAGACTATGAGAGATTAAAGCAAACGTGCAGCTGGATCCTACCAGTGACCAACCACATCGGGTTCGGAATATAGATTCGATTCAGGGGTCTGAGGGATTTTGACTACATACATGCGTTCCAGTGCTTGTTCTCTTCAATGGTGGTACAGCTACCATAACACTATAACAACAAATCCGGTGGTACACAGACACTTGAACCCCGCCCTCGATGGTACCGTACGCCGATTACATGTAGCTCATCAGTAGATCTTTGTCAAAGGCGGGTCCTGATGTGGCAATTCAGTCGAGGGATAGATGACAGAATCGAATCTAGCTAGGTACCGGTTCTCGCCACAGCGGAGGCACATCAAAGCCTCCATGAGGCAGTGCATGAGTCCAGCAGTCGGCAGACGTTGCAGTAAGCACGATTCTTAATTCAATGTTTCAGTTCGTTCGCCTCTCACTCTTGCCTCTCTAAAGTTGCCACAAATGGCCCCTTGCTTGCCTCAGAATCATGGTGGCCACGGATCCTTTGTTCTCAAACGACAGCAACAATTTTCGCAGCAGTGCAGGCCCTTGACCCGCTGCTGTCTATGGTGCTGAACTTCTGATTGATTTTCCAAAAAAATGTCAGGATCATAATAATCACCTTTGAAAACAAAACTCAAAGCACCACCAAGCAAGTGCAGCATGAGCAGTGCAGGCCCCGACCACTGGCTGGCCTTTGGTTCGCTCTCATTCCCTGGCAACTCCCGAGCCACCACGGTTGCCAATCTAGCTAGCTGCTAGATAGCTACAGTAACCAAGTTACTATTATGATAACTGTTGCTTGTTCTCATTGAAGCTCAGAATCTGTAAAACTTTAAAGGTCAGTGATAATCACGCCTTTGAACTTTTCTAACCAGCCAGCGCCAAAAACTAACCTCAAACAGAGAGTCCGAGTCAAGTCGAGTCGATTCTTTGTCCTCGCGTACGAGTCGTACGAGAACCCGCGATAGAAGCAAGCAACATGGAACTTAATTCATTAGCTTTGGTACCACCAAAAGCTACGGTAGTGGTCGCATTGCCTTTCACAGTTCGGCGAAGCCGGTCAAGTTAGTCTAGAAGTTAGCAGCGGGATAATGAGACAATCTATCTTCAATGGGCAGGCTCAGAAGAGCCGCTTCGTTGCCTGGGAGAGGAACAACAGAGCCAAGCACAACTGGGGTGCTTCCATTAAAGTCGAGATGAAAAAGAACCTGGAGCTGCCTGCCAGCCAGTAATGTTCGGGCGAGTTGCAAGAGCTTTAGCGCAGCTTATCAGGCTACTAGGTAGGCATCGGAGCGAGCTACCGGAACGTAACCAGCCAAAGATACAAGAATAGGTGCGCGCAACACAGGGAGCTTCAATACCATGGCATGCATCACTGAAACTAGTTAATCACCAACTTCACACCAAGTTACCAAGCAACTTTCCTTCTAGTAGGAGTATTGCAGAGCTGGTAAGGATACTAGCTAGAGCACTCTTCTGGACTAGCTAGTAGTAGAGACTGGAACGTAACATTAGATTGAATTAAAAGCAGTACGGCAGCCGAGAAGCACTGTAGCATTGAGCAGTGGACAAACCTGCTTGGTTCAAACACAGTTCAACCCCGTCTCGCCGGGACAGGCTACGGCCAACAAATTCCCTCACTTCCCAAGAGCTCAAACCTCAACACCAACTCACTAACAGAACAAGATTCAAGATTCTCCTGCAGCTCCGAAGACGACATTGAAACACGCATTGAACCTCTCCTCAAGACTTTTCAAGACGCTTTCCTAAATCCTGTCAGTTCACTTTCTTGAGAAATCGAAGTCATTATGCCAGTGGATAATCCTTGGATTTATTGAGGCATCTCGCTGGAGTCTTGATGGCAATGTTCGCAGGACAATGAGACTGCCCTTTGGTCCTGACCGGCAAAAGGATCCTTGGATGTTGGAGGTCCATCCTGGAGTATGCTTTTACCTGTTTCATTGCTTTCGACGCAAGGATTAGCACTGACAACTGTAACAAGTACATTTTAGAACAAGCAGCCGGAGGCTGATGCCCTCAACTGTCAAAAAGAGATTTGATTGGATTCCCCAATCGAATCCTTAACATCTTTGGTCAAATCCTTTACCGTGTTCAACTGGACACACTAGCAAGTCTCCATAGCCAGCCAGTAAGGGTCCAAAGTACTGTGTCCAACAGAACACACAATATCAATCCCTATCCTTAACAAGGAAAATGTCACTTATGTCTTTGGCAAAACTTACACCGTGTTTATCTGGACACACTAGTGGTCTGCATAGCCAGCCAGAACTGGTACCCATATGTTGAAACTACTGTGTCCAGCTGAACACACAATATAATCCCTATCCTTAACGAGGAAAGGTCCCCTATGTGACCAAAACAGCTGCAAACACACAAACACACACACACACACACACACACACACACACACACACACACACACACACACACACACACACACACACACACACACATCCACACAACAACACATACACACACACACACACATACACATACACATACAGCGATAAAAGTGTGAAAGACCCTCAGTCCGTTGAGGGCAATAACGCTTACTACTATTAATTTTCATTGTGGTACATTGCCGAAGGTGCGCTTGACCAAGTCAATTGGTTCCATGAATCAATTTGACAGACTTGACATCCAAAGAGGCAAGGTACGGTACATCGTAATTTCTTTGACAGCTCTTCTGACTCTGACTGAGTCAAGTGACGAGTCCCGTCCCCTCAACATTGAGTCGAGTCACTCGAGTCATGCGTATTGAATATAACGGGGGTTTTAGAGTACATCGTAGTCTACTGTGGGGAAATTATTGAATCATTCAAAATATCAATTGGGGCTGAGGTCTTTTCAACTCCGGCTCGGCGGTTGGTGGGGTGTTTTGCGTCTAACCCAAGTCGCTGGCTGGTTCCCCTGTGATGTACAATGTCATGTAGCTTGTTATGTTGTTATGTTTACTCTGGTTTATGTATTTCTCGCAGGACTGGCCGTCGAGGAAAGTAGGTGCGCCTAATCCTCCTCCAAGGGATCTCCCTCGACGATGCTCCAACCGCTGCAGCGCGAACCATTCACGGAAGCGCCCTCCTCACGCGACCAGCCATCCGAGACACGCGACCAGCTTTCATCGCTGCTGCCACTGCTACTGTCGTGTTGTATGGTGAAGCTTTCGGCGTCGACTGAGCGTGCCCCGTCGCTGTCATCATCCAAATCATCGGAACAATCATCCGATCCATTGTCTGATTCACTGTCATAGAAGGATCCTTCGTAATAGTAGAATCCTTCCTCATCTTCGCTGTCCCTGCAGTTGTCCACCAATCTCTCGGGGACACGGACGCCTTGTGCCTCCAGCAGGGACTCCATCATCGCACGCTTCAGCATCCGGGATTCCTCGGTGTCGCCTCGATGGTCTTCTTTGGCGGTTACATGATCTGCCGGTTTGCTTTTTCCTTCGTCATTGTCGTTTTGTTGGTTGTCGATGGAAACATTGTTTATAGCACTCGAGGCCCAGCCGTCGATGCCTGCGGATGTGCCATTGACTTGTGCATAAGTTGCAGTTCCGTCCTCCATGCCAAAGAACGTTTCATAGTTGTGGAGAGCCACAGCCACGACGGCATCATCGTGTTTGTCTTGAAGCATGCGAGCAGCGTCCTCTACCGCCGTGTAGTCCACGTCATCGTCACCTTTTGAGCTGCAAGCCGCCATCTGACACCAAAGTTCCAAGGCGGCTCCATTGTCCAAAGCCAAGCCCTCCTTCGCATAAACCTGCCTCAGATGCTCTGGGTGGACCATCGTGTGGCTGTCACGTTCTTGCCATGAAGAAAACTTCCTGTCGCAAAGGTTGCAAGGGAATGTCTTCTTTTCTTCAGTGATTGTGCGAAGCCGACCCGTGGATACCGAGGACGCCACGGATACTTTGGTGCTCGTATTGGTACGCGCGGTTGGCTTCCTCACGGACACTCGGGTTCTCGAGCTGGTACCGGCTTCTCGGGGCTCATTGGCTTTTGAAGTGTTGGACGCGATCCCATATCCACCAGCTTCGTCTTGGTAGGGTGCCGTGGGAACAGGTTCAATGGGGACGAACTCTGCGCGACTCAACGCTCCGTCACACCATGTGGGCCTGGCCATCATGTGTTGGCCAAGCCCCTGCCACGTGATAAAGCGACGCGAGCACACGCCACAATAGTGATTTGTAGGTTTCTTTCTTGTGGCGTTGTTTTCCTCCTTCGCCTTCGCCTTGAGGAGTTTCTTAAACGCATTTTTGGACATTCCGTCAGGCTGGGTTCCGGCAACGGCGGCAGCGCGCCAGCCTATGTGGTCGTTGTCGGCGTCGTTGGTTTCCGTCATTGTTTAGTCCAATCTTTGGAGTGCCTCCGTTGCGTTGGGATGATTGTGGGCGTGTGGCCTTCTTTGATGAGTGAGTCCTCTTCATTTGATGTACATGTACAGCACATTTCTCATTCAGCCGTGTCGTTCCAAAGAAAATGGATCTTTGCTTGAAACCCGACTGATGATGCTTACGCTTGCCGCGTCAAACGTGTTCTTCGATTTAAGCCAAGCGAGCTGTTTGATTGCTCACCAACAACCGAGGGGTGCCGGCACACTTATCGCTTACCGGTAATACAGCGTGCGACCTAGAACGGTGCCGATAGCAGGCCAGATACATGTATCATACCGTACATATCCTCGGAGTGCCGGACGAACGACGATTCGAGTCGTGGATAAATCGAGTCCTAATGAATTTTTGAAACCGGTCCCAAAAATTGATTAGGATTTGATTTATCCACCACTCGACTCGTCATTCACTCATTCGTGAGGTCACCTCACGATTTAAACATAGAAGGGGTCTGGGGGTGGCTTGTGCAATTTACTTTGGCTTTTTTGAATAGAGGCAAAGAGTACAAAAGCTGATTCTGCAATTAAGAGGCCTTCTTGAAGTGCTTTTGATGTGTTAAAACATGCACTAGTAATTATTAAGCATTCAGGGAAAGAAAACAATGTTGCGAACTTTAAACCATCACATTTGGTTATGGTTTGAAGTGTCCAAAGCATTCCACAAGAGCACAAGGTGATTTAACAGTTTCCTTAAAACTCCCTTTTTAAAAAGCTAGTGAGACACTTATTTATTTACAAAACCTCAATGAATTCCTCTAGGAAAACGGTGGAATGGTGGAATAGGTACCGTACATACTCCTCTCTTTCAGCTCTCCCCAATCCACATGCCACATGCCATACCACAATGGCTTCCATGGACAGCCTCAATGGATCCATCGGTTGCTACTACGGTACTAATAGTACAGATACGTACTACAATATGGTAAGCCTACTATTATGCTGGGATAACAGTGAGGCTACACCTACAGGCTGACACAAAGCTACAAGCTGGGACAACGCTACAAGCTGGGACAACGCTACATGCTGGAACAACGCTACCTGCTGGAACAACAGCTACATGCTGGGACAACGGCTACAGGCTGGGACAACGGCTACAGGCTGGAACAGCTACAAGCTGGGACGGCAGCTACAAGCTACAGCTATAATAGCTGTAGCTACAAGCTGGGACAACAGCTACAAGCTACAGCTACAGGCTGGGACAACGGCTACAGGCTGGGACAACGGCTACTGCACTACAGGCTTACCAAGAGGAGGCACAATTGGCTCAATGGTGCTAGTGCTGTTAGATCTCCAGACTGTAACACGACGTCCGGCAACATGATCCAGCACAGCAACAAGTCTCCTGCGACGGCAACAAGTCTCATACGACGGCAACAAGTCCCATACGACGGCAACCAGTCTCATACGATGGCAACCAGTCTTATACGATACCGATGGCATGCAGGTTCCTATTGCAGAGTGAAATCCCACCAACAATGCTCAACAACACCCGCACTAACACACTGAAAGCCATTCCAATTGAAATCGTGCCAACTCGGGAATGTTTTCTTTTCAAGGGTAGGTCACTCATTGTCAGCAGTCTTACTGCTGACAGCCCAGGAAATTTAGTCACTCGCAATTTGATACATCTAGCAACTGTTCTCGGCTTTGTCATGAAGGGTTGCATTGTTGTCATGATGAATGAGTGGAAGCAGTGAGCAGTGCTCTTTTGTGGAGATCATCAATTGTCTTACTTCCTACAACTCCACTGCTACGTATCAACATGCTGCAGTATCAATATGCTGCAGCCAGTATCAACATGACGGGCGGTACTTCGTTCCTTGGTGCTTCCTTGGTGCTGTCTCTTTTCCCTTTGCTGGAAGCACCATTGGTACTATTCCCAGCCCTTTCGTCATGGTCACGGAGCATGACGGGCGGTACTTCGTTCCTTGGTGCTTTTTCATACTGGGAATTTGATGGCAGCGACGCTTTTTGGATGCCATTATTGGAGGTAAACTTGTGCTACAGTAGAGTTGCTGTCGTTGGTGGCATCTTGACTGCCAGTATAATACTATATCAGCTGTAGTAATGGCGGGCATTTCAGAGGTCGGAGGCGTGCTGGAGCTGCTTTTTGAATTTTGCTGCCGTGATGGTCAACGGTGCGTCCAAAGATCTACCTTACTGTATGCTGGCCTCGGACCGAACCTTCCAGCCCTAATTCACTCCAAGGAAGATCACTGCCAAATGACAATTGACTGTGGCAGCGATACTCCCATGGTACCGTATTAATAGTAGATAAAGTGGCCGCCCTCAAACCAGGACAATACCAGTTACTTATTGCAGCGAGCTAGAAAGGGGGAGGTTAGTGTCAAGTGTCCGTGCTGGACCAGGCGGATCTACTCGTTCAAAAGAAAAGCACCCAACTAGCCTTTTCCTTCTGGTCTATGGCTCATAAAAAGCCATGTCGCTTCCGTGCGTTCATCGCTTTCGCGAGCGAAGAACGCGATTCGATTCGCAATACCAGCAGGTTCCGGCTCAACCCAGTGCTAGCACTTGTTCTGCCTGACGGATGTATAATATATGGGCCCTTTGCAATCACATGTAAGCTTCGGTTCTGGCATGCACTTCCGCGCAGCGCGGCAACAACCCATGCATGTTCGCTACAGTCGTCTTCGCAACATTTGCCATTTCTTTCGGCCTTCGTCGAGTGGGTATGGGCAATCCTAACTGATTTGATTCGTCGATGGGCTAGCTAGATAGCAGTGCAGTCCAGAGATACGTTCACGCGTGTTCCTCTACAAATTGCTGACGGATGTTTGTTCGAAAGAGATTCAAGCCATCGAGGGCAGCGATGGTACTACTAACGCAAGATTTGTGTACAACGGCGCACACATTACGTCGCTCGCTTTTCTGGCGACTTGGTTTATTCTGATCGACTGAATCTTCCATTCTTCCAGCTGCTTCGGTCTGAACTTCTAGCCGCTCCATGGCAACCAGGAAGTCCCGGTACCACAGATTCTTTGGTGGCAATCTACTGAATAGCCCTAATCAATGCTAACGCTTTCGTGACAATCTCAATGACTCGCTGGTGCGTCAACTCCATGTAGAGAGGAAACAGCAAAGGAGCTCTTGGTCGGTGGACGGTCGCAGGCGGCGATGTCAGATGTTGGAAGCAGGGGCGACTGAGGACTCGAGCCATTCAGAGTGGCTCTCTACCCGATCATGCCGGTAGGCAAACGTTTGCGTGTTGCATGTGCGGTCTTTAACCTGCCTTTGCCCGTCCCGTTCCACCCGCGACATCTGCTCCACGCAGGCAGCTTAATTTCCGCTTCCGTTGGGGTGGGAGCAGAACCACTCTCCTGGAGGGACTGCAGCCACTCTCTCGGAAGGACTGCGACGCTTCTACAGGCTATTCAACGAGCAATCTACATGTACTGGTCTCTTGTATCGAAGGCCGGAAAAATACGGTTGCGCTATCGAAACGAACTGCCCATTCGACCAGAGGAAGGAATACGCGAGGCTTCCTCTTCTTTCTGGTGGTACCGTATGCATATGCCGCTACGGGAAGCAAACTGCACTCGTTGGGGCGAATTGACGAGCAACAAGGTGGACAATTGAGGCGATGCCTACCAAGATCGGGATACGGTGGGTCTTCTGGCCCGACACACAAAACAACCGTTCCGTTGGAACAAGCCGCCAAACAATCACGAGAAACGTCGAGATGATGCTCGCCCCTTCTTTCGGATTCATGAGGCTATAAGCAACGCTGCCAACTGTGACTACAGCAAGTTGCCACGAGTTACTCGCGTCCTGTTCTGCGATTGTGCAACTCCTCGTAACACAGCAACTCGAGGCTCGTTTCAGCACTATGGCGCGACCGGTGCCGAGGAAACGCTAACAGACGCTACGCCTTTATGGCTCGTCGTGTGAGCCGTGAGCCCTGGAATGGATCTCCGGCGTTGTACTTTCTGCCCGCCTTCGTTGCATTCAATTCTCACAATCGCCCGATTGTTGGTGAAGGGCGGCCGATGGCCAAGACCGCTGTTTTGCAACACTTGAACTCGATCTCGTGGAGGGAGTATGGATTCGTTGCACTGAATTGTGCCCAGCAACTGGACGTTCTGTCACGACACTGCTCATGACACCAAGTGCTACAAGATCAACAGCACAACTACTTTTTCCAAATCAAACGGGGGTCTAGATTAGGTAGACAGCGCATGGAAGGAAAATCTGCACTGAACAAGCTAGCTAGCGAGACGCAAAGGTGAACAATACAAGGAACGGCACACAAAACTGCTGCACAGAAATGAGCGTGTAGAACTGGTTGCTAACTTTACTGTTCTTACAAGTAGCTTGACACAGACCAGAAACCCCAACACCCCCAACAAATGCAAACCATGCAACCCCCACAACTTAAAACACCACATGCCAGCACATCACCCACCACCTGCTCACCTCTGCCGGACGTTTTCAAACATCTCCAACCTGAAAACAGAGCGCAGATTGAGCATCTTCTGGAGAAACCCAGGCTCTGCGTAGGTGATGGGGAGGTTGGAGATGCAGTCGTCAACGCCAGCAGGATCACAGTAATCTATGATGTCCTGCCTTAGCAGATCCAGGCGGCGCTGGAACTGACCGGCCTCTGGGGCCCCCAAATCAGCATGGTACCGGATGACAGCGTCCGGCAAGTAATCCCCCTGTTTCTTCCACTCTGCACCCTTTTTCAGAATGGCGTCCTCCTTGGGGGAGTAGGCTATGTGCAGGCGAATGTTGCCTGGTGTGCCAAAAATGCCGCCATGGACAGCATCAACTCGAATTGCCAAGAAGGTGCCAAAAGGGATGTGAACGCGGATTGGTGGCTCAGACTTGCGGCCATCGGGCCAGTAATTCAGTTCCATCCCTTCCTTGACAATTGGACAATGCTGGGAGAAAAGTATGGTGAGATCAATGACAACAACAGCACGGCCACCAAATTGAGCAACCAACCCAAAAGATCACTTACAAGAATCCAGGGCAGGAACCGAGTTTCGGGCTTGTCCAGGGCAGTACGGTCTTCGTCTTTTGGTGGCTTGCCTTCAACATCCTCACCCCTGCGGTGAGTGTACAAGTCACCGTAGCCATGGTAGTCACGGTGAGGCCCTTGTACCATGGCCTTTTGGGTCATTACAAACCCAGGATCAATCCGATAGCCATTGCGGCCCAGTGGAAGCTGGGCAGCCACAAAGTCCAAAGCAAACTGCTCCAGTGTTTCCGTTTCCAGCGGTGCTTGCTCCAGAAGTTTGGAATCCTGCCAGTTCCAACGCTTTTGCGAGGCTGACTTGTCTCCCACCAAGTATTGAAACTTGCCTCGTCCATTGGTAGCTGGGATCCGCCCAAAGTCTTTGAAACGAGCCTTTGTCTCAGTGACTTTTCGTTTGAGGTTGATGAAAGTATCCATGAACTCTGTGTTCACCCCACCCATTTTGAAGATTTCTTCTGGAAACATGTCTTTGTTCAAGGGGGCCACTAACTCGCTCTCTCGGCGGGTACAATAATCTTCAGCCAGAGTGTCCCAGAGTGATTTGCACTGATCACACAAGGATCTTGCTCTGGTGGCTGGCTCGACTCCATCTCCATCATTGGGTTCACCACTGTGGTTGATGAACTCATTGTGTAGCATATCTGTGTTGCCATTGTCCATCATCCACTCGGCAAGCGATTCGAAAGAATTTCGAACATTTTCACCCAAGCGACAACAAGGGCATCGAGGGGCAGCAGCAGCAGCAGCAGCAGGGGCGACGACGGCAGCATCAGCATGGGCGGCGGCAGCATCAGCAGCTGCTGGAAGGACATCAGGAGCTGCGGCCGGAAGGACAGCGTCACTTGCGTCGTTCTGTGATGCTGCAGGGGCTGGATTAGTCACCTGGTGGTTGGGAGCAGGAGCTGGCTGCACTTGAGTTTCAGAGGTGGCCATTGCAGCTGCCGCTGTTGCTGCTGCCACCGTTGCTGCTCCCACCACTGGTGTCTCAGTGGTGGTGGTGGTGTTTGTTGCCGGTGATGGTGAAGCCACTTGTTCCAAGTCCAAACACTCATTATTGTTGTCATCACTGTTATTATGCACTGCGATGGACACCTTCCACTGCTTCCCGTCAATCACTGCGATGGCGGCTTCCTCTTCCTGTTTCCTTTCCTCCTCCAGTTGCGCCAGCTTTCGCTTTGCATAGCCACGAGTCATCATTTTCTTGACTGGACGGAGCGGAGTAACAGGGACAGCCTTGCTACTAGCTCGCTCAGCAGCAGCAGCTTTGCGCGTTGTTGCAGAGGCAGCCAATTCGCCCGCGTTGCTGTTGATGTTGTTATCTCCTTGCGCAGGGGATACTGCTGCCACTGGCGGAGCGTGGTTCTTGCCATTGTTTTGGGGGGCCTCCTTTTTGTCATCTACAGGAGCGGTGGATGCTCGTTTTGGTTCCTCTTGGTCAGGAACCACAGCTGCAGCCGTCACCACGTCATTGTTGTTGCCTTCTTCAGTTTGGGGTTGCACGTCGACGACTGCCTCTTGGTTGGTGGCGGTGGTATTTTGTTCCTGTGCCGATTCTTCGCCGGAAGCTTCCACAGGAGAAATAATTTCATCATGATTCATGCTGGCTGTCTCTTGTCGGTCGTCGTCGTCGTCGTCGTCGTCGTCGTCGTCGTCCTGAACTCCTTCCGTTTCTGGCTGTTGGTTGGTAGGGGCAGTCATCATGCTTTCGTCGCCATGAGGATCTGAGATTGCTGGAGGAGTGACAGTCAAGACCACTTCATCATTGGCCGTCCCCGTGTGCTCGTCCTCATTTTCAGGTTGTTTGCTGTGTCCCTCACTCTTGCCCTCTTCGGCCGTACTACGAAGACTGCTAATACTGCTCGAGTCACCGCTACTGCCAGTGCGTTGGATCCCATCCATTTCCTCTGGAGTATCATCGTCGTCGTCGACCGTCTTGGTGGTGGAGGATTCTTGCTCGCTGTGACTGTTAGTGTCATCCCCGCGGAAGATGCTCGCGGTGTCTTGTTGTGCTGCTGGAACAACAATGACAGTGGTAGTATTGACGAGTTGCGGTGGATGTTCCGCCTCGTCTTCTTCCTCGCCAGCAATAACATTGTTGTTGTGGTTTGTTTCCATGGCGACTTGCGTCGTTTCTTCGTGTTCCTCCTCCTCAACGGCGGTGGAAGGTTCCGCTGTAGACTCTTCGGTCGGCTGATGCTCCGCGTCGGTATCAGGAGTAGCAGTCACCCGTTCTGGCTCCTCCATTTCCTGGTTGCGATCGGCCAAAGTAGTGCCACTGTTGTTGTTGTCGTTCTCTTGTACAGCGATGTTGTGGTTTGTTTCCGTGGCGACTTGTGTCGTTACTTCGTGTTCCACCTCAACGGCAGATTCCATGGTTGTGTTTGACTCCTCGGTCAGCTGTTGCTCCGCGTTAGCATCAGCAGTAGGCAGCTGTTCTGGCGCCTCCATTTCCTCGTCGGCCAAAGTGGTGCCACTATTGTTGTTGTTGTTGCTGCGGTTTGCTTCCGTGGCGACTTCTTCATGTTCCACTTCAACGGCGGTGCGAGGTTCGACGGCAATCTTTGATGCGTCCTCGGTCGGCTGATGATGTGGTTGCTCCGCGTTGGCATCAACAGTAGTAGCCACCTGTTCTGGTTCCTCCATTTCCTGGTCGGCCAAAGTAGTGTAACGGTTGTCGTCGTCGTCGTCGTTCTCTTGCGCCACCATGGCAACCATTTCTTCCTGCTCTGGCTCGTCATGGGTTTGGACGGCAGCTTCCATTCCCTGTTGTTGCTGCTGCTGTTCCTCCAAAACGGTGTGATTGTTGCGGTTGCTGTTGTCGTCATCATCGAAACTTGCTTGTTCGGTGTCGTTTTGGTCGACCGGTTTGTTGTTTTCCTCCTCACTTTGTTCCACCTCACGTTGTTCTTCCACGTCGGAATGATCGACAGTGGGGACGACACCCTCTGACTGTAGCAAGGTGGTGGTGGTCGTTTCGGTTTGTTGCTCCGTGTCGTTGTCGCCGTGACTAGTATCGGGGACTACATCCATGTCATCATCGTCCTTGGCTTCCTGATCACTGCTGCTCACACTCGACGTCTTACTGTCTTCCTCGTCACTGTTGTTAGTATTATTGGAGGCAGCAGCAGCTTTTTCTTCCTCCTCGAGTAGTAGCATTTGTGCCTCTCGTTGTACTTGTCCAAAGAATTCCTGTTCGTCGTCTTCTTCCTCGGACGTGGCTTTGGGTTTCTTCTTTTTGGCCGACGTCAAGTTGTGTTTCTTATTGTGGTTGGTGTTTTGTTTCTTGTTGTGACTACTGGTACTAGTCTGTTTCTTCTTGTTGCGACTACTGGTCGTCGTAGATTCGTCTTCCTCGCTGCTGCTGCTAATGTGTCGTGTTTTGGAGCGGCTTCGGGAACGCACCTCTTTGTTGTTGGGAGTGCGTTTCTGTCGACGCCGCCGACGACGAGGTGTCAGACTACGACGTTTGGGAAGAGAAGTGTCTTTGATGGGTGTTGTTTTGCGTTTCTTGGTGCGTCGGGTGATGGTGGTGGTTCGACGGCTCCTCCAATCGGGATCATCATCGTCGTCTTCTTCTTCTTGTGACACAATGGAACTGTCGTCTTTTGAGGATTCGTATTCTCGGGCCGAGACAAACGAGTCTTCATCTTCTTCTTCTTTGCCGTTGTTGTTGTCATTCTTTTTGGTCTCTGGCTTTTTGTGGGTGCTGTTGTGACCAGATTTGTTTTTGTTTTTGTTCTTTTTCGGCGGAGTCATGACGGGCAATGGAAGACTCTCTAGAAAGGAGCAACCGGTGGTATAGACGAGTTGTTTTTTGGGCAGAATGATTTCCGCACTCGCCTCGGAAATTTCTCCATCGTCATCGCTGTCCATATCTTCGGTCGACTCCACTTCGGGCTGTTCATCGTCTTCTTCTTGTCCCTCTTCATCATCATCTTCGTCATCGCTGTAGTGCATCTTTTTCTTCTTCTTGTGAGGACGTGGTGGCGGGGATCTTGTCCTTGGCGTGTCCTCTTCTTCTTCTTCTTCCTCACTCAGGCTACTCGTAGTATGAATACTCGTGGTGGTGGTGGTGGCATGATAAGAGGAATGACGACGCTTTAGGGTGCTGCGTTTGGATCTACTGCTACTGCTTGTGGTACTGTTGTTCGCATTGTTGTCACGGTCGCTCTTCAATCGCACCTTGCGGGGAGGCGTCACGGGAGGAACTGCTTCATCGCGCCATTCGAAATTCTCTTCTTCTGTTTCTGCTTTTCCTTTTTCGTCGTCGATAAGCACCTCCTCGCCATAGTCAGCGTCTCCAGATCGACCCATCCTATCAATAGACAGCAGTCAGTCAGATGGCAAGCGAAAATGACAGAAAACTGATGGACCGCCAGCTAGAATTCTGCCTCGCTTGTCTCTCTACTCTCTTGCTTCCTGGCCACTCTACTAGCTAGCTAGAGATCTCGAGCCCTCTGCAGAAGTCTGCTCTCTTGCTCCAATCTATCCTCTAGTTGGACTCGATTGTCACTCAGCTATCTTCAATCTCTGCTTTGCTGAACTTGTGCCGCTGGGGTCCCGTATAGACAGCTTTGGGTCTGTTGGTCCTTGGATTTGGCCGTTGCTTCTGCCCGATCATACCCTTGAATCGATTACGGTTCGACTTATTCGACTCACTCCATCGCCAGAACCCTCACAATATCTTTTAGACGCAAAGTCGCACACTCACACCGTCTGTCAGTCCCCTCGTTCCAGAGCCACACAAAGATTTTCCGTGTCATTGGTTCTCTTTACCGTCAATCTTCATTCCACCACACGTTTCCTCTCTAGATCTCAATCACAACAACAAGATACGTCTGGGTTTCATTGCCGCAGTTGCAGATAGACAGATAGAGTCCTCACAATAAAATACCACCACAAATCAAATCAACTTGATTAATCATCATCATGTCCGAAGCAGCACCACCCGCCCAAGAAGAAATGCAAGACCGCCGCATGGTGGCCATTGCCGTCAAGCCGTGTGCCGGCGTCGATCCACAAACGCTCTACACCAAAATGAAGGAGACCATTACATCCCAACCCGACTACAAGTTGAAATGGGACGATGCCTGCAAGGTCGAAAATGGAAAAATTTATACGTCCTTTACGATTGCCCTCGAAGCCGATTTTGATGAAGAAGTCATGGAAGTGCTCGAATGTATGGAAGGGGAAGTCGAAACCCAGGAAGTTACCTTTATGAATGCATTTGAGTAAAATATATATATATGATGACAATGGAATGGCAATGGAATGAAGGAATATTGGAAGACAACAACCAGCAAGAATGATGCAACCGGAAGACTTGGATGGATGGATAGTTCTTGGATGGAAGCTACGTGTATTTCAATCTACCAATCTTTCAATTCAATTCAACCTACTTATATCTATCTATCTATCTATCTATCTATCTCACTGGCTATATGTAGAATTTAAAAAGCTCAATTGACTATAGCTAGACGTGTGTCATTAAAAATGCTTACGCTGCATGGTGGCGGTAGTAAAAAGAAAAATTCATCTGGCTAGCTATACAAACGCTCGATTCAATTCTTCGCAATCAACTACCGTAGCTGGGTTGACGCGTTTCGAGAAAGGCACTGCGACTAAGGAACGTTGGTTGTGGTGACATGCCCATGAAAAGATCAGGATGAAACCCACCACCACCCTCTGTACCGAACCGAACCGAACCGAACCGAACCGAACCGAACCGAACCGATACGGTATGGAGATCAATCAATGTATGTTCGAACACGGGAGTAGCTCCCTTTTGTAAACAGCTCCTGTTGCGCCGTAACGGTATGGTAGTACTGTAGTCCCGCACCCAATTCCAGACAGTTTAGACTCGACTCGAGTCGTGCAGGTCAGGATACAAGGCTGGACAAGGCTTGCAGGATGTCGTCCTCATGATTATTATTCGTTGAGGAAATGGCACCGTCGATTCGATCCAAGGTGCCCTCCAGTGCCTTTACGAGTCTCTTGTCCCCCTCATTGCTCCCAATCCAGCCCTTTTCCACTAGCAAATACCGCAAAAAATCAATGCGTGCCAGTTCGTAGTATGCCTGAAACGACTCCAAGGATAGGGACGATGGACCGCCTTTTTGTTGAATCATGAGCTGCGAAATGAGCTCCTCGTGGTAGCATTCTAACAGCTCCTTCTCCATGTCAAAGTAGTCCCCTCTGGCATCGGGAAACAACAGATACGCCACGTCTTCGGCACATACCCCCATGCCCGCAAACTGAAAGTCCAGGACGGCTACATCCTCCATTCCAAGTTGATCTTCCTCTTCCTCAGCATTGTCCCGAAAGAACATGTTGGCCGCTTTGTAATCTCCATGGAGCAGTGTGCTGCCACAGTTTCGTTGTGATTGTTGCATCAAAAAGTCGGCAATAGGTCCCGCCACATGTTCCAGGCGTGCCCCCAGACTCTTGGTTGACGATGAAATGGCATCCGGATGCTTGCCCTCGAGCCACTTGACAGTTTTGTTCCATTGCTGTGCCAGCCCTGTCACTCTTACGGAGGAGGTTGATTTTTGTTGTTGTTTGTTATTGTCTTGCTTTCGTTGCTTGGGTGTCCAGAAACCACCCCGATCCCACACGTCACGCCTCCACTCCTGATCATTCGTGTCAGCTGCTTGTCCCCAAAAGAGAGCATGAAAGGCTGCTAGCCACTTCAAGGCAGCCATGGCCTGTGGAGGGGACAAGAAATCGGGGTGACTGGCATACCCCGATTGACGGACATCATTCATGATGAAGCAGACGGCAGGCCATGCACCCTTATGTCGGTCGTCATTGTCGGCACCCAGCAACCTGGGAATGGCCAGTTGTCCGTGTTGTCGTATCTGCGGTGCAGCAGAGTCGTAGAATCGACGCTCCACCGCGTAGGATTCTCGCTTGATCCAAAGGGAGTGTGGAATTTCTGTTGCATCATCATCATTACTATGAGTATTATTGTTCGGCATGAGCACCAGCTTGACCACAAAATGTCGTTGTCGGCGGTTGCCTCTGCCTCGGAGGACGTCACAGCTCACGTGATAGACAGGTGTGGATCTTCCACCGGTAAAGGCTTCTCCTTGTGATTTGGAAATCACCAGATTTTCGATTGTCACGGCTTTTGGATTGGGGAGAAAACTGGCGACAGTTCTGCTCAATGCTTCCATGTCATTTGCCAAAATGGCAGTGGCAATGGGCATTCCTGCCACCAAAAGCGACTCCTGACGGTTGTTGTCATTTCCAGCAGAACCTTTCTCGTTGGCATTCCGCTTCTTCCTTCCTTTGTTGGTGCTCATTGTACTATGTACCAGTACCGTATGAACTGACGCATGCTTCTACTCTAGCTATAGTAGTAGGCCAATAATCTTAAAGAGACACCATGGCAATGGACAATCTTCAAGTAAGTAAGTTCTCACAACGCTCGATCCGGTGCACCACCCCAAATCTTTTGTTGAAAAGGTGTGAGCTTGAATGCACAATTTCTCTAATTTAATCAATATCCTTCCAGCTCTACTGTCTAGTAGACTGGCTATTCGTTTCGTTTTCTCTTTCTCTCTCGTTCAGATTGTGAGCTCTACAACTGAGCTCCGATATGCATACATATACCAGGATCTTTCGATCCTCTGTTTCTCGCAGTTTCATCTGCAGATAGATCTCGTCGATCTATCTTCCTGAAGTGCATGGTTGGCCCTGGAGGGCTTTCCCACTTTACTAAACCTATGGACCTTCATCCGTCCATTCATTTGCTCCGTCCCATCGCTCCTTGCTTTCATCTCTTCGACCTAACTTCCTATCCTTTGTAGTTGCATCATCTAGACGACCATTGTCCTCGCTCCTCGTACACCTGGCCATCTGATGATGATCGGATCACCATCTGAATCTGAGTCACATATTCCCAATCACGAACCGTGACTGTGGATCCCTAGTCGTCTGTCCGTCATACGAAAATACCTTTCTAACACCCTTCCTGTTTTCGCAATGATGGCAGCGACCTCCTTACCATCTCAAACCAATTGCTCCTTGTCTCCTGTCAATTTTGGTGCATGTCTGTCGAGGGTCTCGACGTTGACATTCTTGGTCCCAATGTCGCTCACGTTGTCTTCCGAGCGAACAAAATCAATCTTCACTAGGCCGTCCTGCTGCATTTGGTTCACGTAGTGCCACCTCGTATCCATGTGCCTTGTTTGACTCGCACTTGTCTTGTTCTCTGACATAAAGATTGCACCCACGTTATCGATCTTCACTTGCACAGGTAGTTCCACGTTGATCTGTAGGAACTTCAGAATCTGCGCGATGAACGGGACTTCCCGCACTGCTTCGCCACACGCGTAGAACTCAGCTTCGGAACTCGACAATGCTACAACCTTCTGTAGCTTGGACCTCCAGTGAATGAGTACACCTTCGAGAAAGATCATCATGGACGTGACTGATCTTCTGTTGTTCTTGTCTCCGGCCCAATCCGAATCCGAGAATACTTCCAACTTCCACGGTCCTTCGTTCTTCTCTGGTCTCATCAAAAGTCCACGGTTCCTTGAGTCCAACACGTACTTTACACAACGTAGCATTTCCTTGTACGCTGCTGGCGTTGCGCATCCCAAGACCTTAGCTAGTTCTCGCACCGCGTTTGAGATTTCTGGCCTTGAATGCTTGATAAGGTACATGAGCATACCTACTCCTGTTCGATATCTGCTCTGTTATTCTTCAGCGATCCATTCGCTCTGTTCGTCTGTCTTCACTATTCCGAGTCCAGGTGTTCCCGCAGTCTTGTACTTGGGTAGCTTCTGCACCTCCTCTCCGAATGTGGTTTGAATCTTCTTGATCATGTGGGGTTGTCCCACCCATGCAGCATCCTTTCGGGGATTCATTCGAATCTCACAGCTCAGGTAGTCCGTGAGTTCGTACTCGATCGTCATGTCCAAGCCTCGATCTTTAATCCCTTGAAGCACTTCCTTGATATCGTCTTCTTCTCCAATGGTGAGATTGTCATCCATGTAACATAGAATCACGCATATCTTCCCATTCTTGTTCCGCATGAAGAGGCATGGATCACTAGGACACGTAACGAATGAATCCTAAGTCTTCCAGGACACTCGCAAACTTCAAGTAGTACTGTCATGTGCTCTGGCAAGCTCCATAGATGGTCTTGTCCAGTATGACATATTCGTCGTCTTGATGTTCTAGTCCTTTTGGGCAGTCCATGTAGATGACTACGTCCATGTCTCCATGTAGGAATGCTGTCTCAATATCGAAGATAATTGCCTTTGCTCTTCCCATCTTCTTTAGTAGTAGAATCAAGATGATGCAGAAGGTGATGTCGTTAGCCACCGGACTGTAGATGTTGTCAAAATCAATTCCGGGCACCTGGCTGTAGCCGCAGGCCACCAATCTAGCTCTGAATCTTCCATTCCGCTTGATTTCCAGTACCCACTTGTGTTTGACACATCGTCTCCCTTCCTCCATTCTTGATCTCTTGATCTTGCGCCAGACCTTGATTTTCTCCATCTTGTCTAGCTCGCCTTTGATCGCCTCCCTCCACTTCTCTCGTTGAAATGGTTCCGGGTGGTCCCAAGCTTCCTCGAACGTGCTTGGCTTGGTGAACAGATACTTGTACTTTGCTGGATCCTGAGTCCTTGGGTCATATGCGAGAGTCTCTTGATCAATGGATGCCTGTCCTAGTCCTCCCGTCAAATCTACTTCTGATGCCGTGTACCCAAACTCCATCCAGTCTTCATGTGCGTTCCCAAATCGTTCTGTCATTGGAATCGTCGAAAAGTTTGCCATTTCTGTCATGGGCTGTGATTCCGGTTGTTCGTGCTGAGCTGTTATCTTCTCTCCTCCTTCGGATGCATCGTCCGAAAGTGCTTGCATGAGGGAGCCCCCGTCATGAGGTTGTACCGCCGCTAGCTTGTCCAATGTCTGTAGGGCCTGGGGGTTGTAGCTCGCACTGAGTTTCTGTAGTTCCCGCGTTGCTGCACTACGCTAAAAGCTAGTGTAAAGATCTTTCGAGTGTTTTGAGTTTGAGAGAATGAAAGTTATAAGAGGATTAGAAAGCTATGAAAACTAATCAACGAGAGAGATCCACAATCAAAGGATCGTAGATCTGAACTCCCGCAGGAGACTGTAAAGTGTGATAGAGTCACCACCACACACACCCCAAGATAAAAGAATCTGCCTGTGTATGTGCACAGTCAACTTCTTCCACTCGGAACGATCTTGCACAGTATGTCTTCTGTGCGTTCTTTGAATTCCGCATGTGAGAGATTCTTCAGCCCCCTTACGCCCTTGACCAGGTCATGAAAGGATCCCTCTTCCCAGAGGCATTGAAGAATTGCAGCGACCCATGCTTTGTCCATTTTTGTGCTTGCCGTGTTAGAGCTTTCGTTCAGAAGCTCGTCCCTATATTTGATTGGGCTCTCCTCCAACTTGCTTCCTTCCTTTACTGCCCCCTCCAAGTCCACAACCAGAGCCTCAAGTTTCCCATCCCGTTCCCTGATACAAACATTCCCAGGATGCAAATCTGCGTGCACCAATTCGGCTTCTTCGAGTGCTGCCAATGCTGCTCCCCAAACATCTCGTTTGACCACTCTGGCAAGCTCTTTGCCCGCATTTCCACTCACAACCAGTGTGTCAAGGGGTTCCCCAGCATCTTCAAGAGACGGTTTACGACCCATTGTGTGTAGCTGAGCTCAAATTGACCTTCTGGGTCACTGCGCCATCTACAATTTCTTCGCCCGACGAATCCTGGGACTCTCCCTGTTGACGTTCAGTGGCTGAGGACAACATTGAGTCTTGGCTTCCGGTTGTGGTGGAGCCGCACGATTCAATCGTGGGCTTGCTCTTGCGGCTTGATTTGTCGACATCAAGCAAACGTTCCCACTCGACAGCGAGATCACCAGCAAGCACATCCGCAACACCTTTCCCTGCACCATCAAAGTCAACATTCCATCGTCCTGGCCCTGCGGTCCTTGCCTTCTTAGCCACAGGGCTTGGTATGTTTGCTGAATTTTCACTCATTTGGCTAATAACTGATGCGGATTTTGGATTTCCATCATAACACTCGATTCTTTCCCCCACCATTCTCACCAGATTAGAAAAAGCTCCGCAGGGTCGGTATGCGGGGTTTCCTTCGAAGCGTGATTCTTAGCTCTATCAGCAACCCCCACAGGTGTGCATTTGCTGCTCTTCCTGTCGACATGCACATGATTATCGTTTGCTGCGTGGTTGTTGTTGGTTTGCTGCTGAGAATAAGTGTTCGGGATTGTGCGTGGAGTGTTGACGGGCCTTCGCTGACGTATTGAAGGGGGGAGGGACAAACCATTTCACTTATTATTACAGTGTCCGCAATAAGCCCGCAGTCTAGCTCCAGATAGGTGTAGCCTCCAATAGGGGGGGGACAAATTTTGGAATGTGGGGACAAAATTTGGAATGTGGGGACAAATTTTGGAATGTGGGGACCAATTTTGGAATGTGGAGAGCAATGAGGATAGTACATGACATTGTCATGCAGGAGCATTCCCATTGCAGTGTCATGTATTATAATGAAAGACAACCATATGAGTAGATCTACTAGTACTGCTTCTTCTGGCGATGATGTGCAGGTGATATTTGTGCCGAAAAAGAATGCCAAGACAGTCAAGACAGCCTTGGAAGGCCACGGATGGATTCACAAGGATTTTCGAATGACGGCGGCAATCACTGAACAGCATGTGGACTGTCTGGCCATTCCTGTGCTGTCTGCCTATTTTGAATCATCATCATCATCATCATTGCAACAAGAAGACTATACCTGGAAGGACCTCATTGTGGGCCACGGTAGACAGCACTGTCCCTTTAGCACATCCGTCCTTGGAAACCGCCACAAACGTCAGACACTATTAGTAGTAATAGAGTCGAAAGAACAACAGTGGTCACCTCTCCAACAGGCATTGCTGGCAGCACTTCAGTCTCGCTTTCCACAACATGATAATAATGACACCAAAGATTGGAGAGACCAGATTGATTCCTTGAGCACAACGACTTGCCCTGCCAAGGTGGAATTCTTGGGCGATGACAACAACCTAGTTTTACCTCCCAAGGCAATGCTATCATGCGACCTGGAATTATCGTTTTTCAAAAATGACAACAACAACAACCTACAGCTATTATTTATGGACCACCATTTGTGGCCCACAGTGGCTCGGACATTTGGTTGTCCTCGGATCCTTCGAAAGGGGGGTGTCGATCCCAACAGCCGCATCCGTCAGACAGGCTACCAACTCCTGTGGCCACCCCATGACGGAACATGTAGTACTTCTGGCCCCGACTTGTCTCACAATAAAAAGAATTGGATTACCGTTACCGAACAAGGCATTCGACAGTCCTTTGATGTGACACAGGTCATGTTTAGCCGTGGGAATATTTCCGAAAAGATCCGATTTGGAACCAAACTCGTGCAAGAAGGAGATGTACTGTTGGATCTATACGCGGGTATTGGATACTACACATTACCTGCACTAGTGCACGGAAAGGCATCCCATGTGTACGCCTGCGAATGGAATCCACACGCCGTGGCATGTTTGCGGTACAATCTGAGAGACAATCATGTGCACGAGTGTGTGGATGTTATGGAAGGAGATTGTCGAAACTTGGTCTTGCCAAACAATAACAAACCAGTCATTATTAATCGTGTCAGTTTGGGTCTGTTGCCCAGCAGTCAAGGCGGGTGGAGGATTGCGGTCCAGGCAGTCATGGGTGTGCTGCCGGTGGTGGAGAATGACACCTCGACCACCACTTTGAACTCGAATGGTGGTGGGTGGCTTCACGTGCATGGCAATGTGCCAGTCAAAGAACGAGATTTGTGGGCAGCATGGTTGGTGCGCAGTTTGCACAACTTGGTTCTACAAGAAACAACTCAAAATAGACACGACGATTGGGTTGTCATTTGCCATCATGTGGAAAAGGTCAAGTCTTTTGCTCCCACTGTGAATCATTTCGTGGCAGATGTCTTTGTGGGTCCACGGGAGAAGGCACGAAAGTGTGCGCATCCCCAACACGCAACAACAACAGCTAACGAGTTGGAGCAAAGCCTCCTCGGTGGTGAGAATTGCTGTTATGTTTATGATAGCACAGGCATCCAGTTTGTGGCGTGTTCCGCCGACGTCGTGGCGCCGTCCTGTGCTCTCACACCGGATGGACCTCTGCATCAAGAGTGGATGAGGGGAACGGATTAGGATGAATCCTCAGGTCCGGTTTTTAAAACGTGCATGGCTTGGACGAGGCATCGTTCAGGAGGCAACGGCGTTGTATCTGCATCCTTGTTGGTCGACATCCTGGACGAAGCCATGGAGCTGGCAGAAGAAACGCTTTATGAATGACACAGCCGTGTGGCTCCCCAACAGTCAACAGACCCGAACTGGCAGTGAAGCAGCACATCTAGCACCACCAATCAGCCAAAACAGGATGCCATCAGCTGCGATGGTGGACACACGGGGCGAAGGGCTCCACACGGTTAAGCTTCGGTTCTCTAGCCAGAAAGTTCAAAGCAGTTCACTGCTTGGGCTTCAACGTTCCATTTGAAACTAGACGTGGACTGCACGTAACATTGCAAGCTCGACACCAAAGGCAATACCTGCCAGGACCTCATCAATCGATTATAATCTAAGCTGCTTTTTAAAAAAAAAACGAGATCGACAATGGTGCATACCGGTAGCTGGATTCCGTGAACTGGCTAGCTATTGTTGGCTACGGCAGCTAGTAGTAGCAATGAAGGACGTTGATCCGAAGCCAGAACACAAGTCCACAGTTGAACCTACAACCTCGGTTCCTTTCATCGTCACTGCCCCGTATCGATGAGTCGAATCTCCGAAATACAGTGGGGACACCCCGACAAACGACGCGGATCCTGGTGAGATTCATTGGGTGTCAAAAGATGTCCAGTGGTACACGAACAAGCAGTGTTTCTCGAGTGCAGGCTCTTGTGTTGTACTTGCAATAGAAGATGTGTGTCTTGGCAGAAACCAATCTGCAAGTGACCCATGCATTGACTTGACAAGCCGATGCAAGGAGGAGCCTAAGCAAACCAACAAAGTCGCCTCCAGGGATCGTTCTGAAGGACGATGGCGGCTGTACGGACGATGGGAAATCAAAAAGATTGTACGGTTACGATCAAGCAAAGGGAACCGCGACAGACGTGCAGGAAGCAGTCGCAAGTGCCGTAGGGACGATACGAAAAACCAAAAGTGAATTTTTGACGTGATGAGATAGCCAGAGAAACTGCTCGGGGAGCATTAGGTAACAAGGAACAGCAAAACTACAATGCTGGGATAGTACGTATCTCTTGCGTCATCCGCAGCTTTCAGCTCCTTGCTCATATCAAAGACAACAATGATGATGATGAGTCGAGTCGAGTCGAGTCTGATACAGAAATACTTTCCAGGGCAGGGCAAGAATTATTGCTTACTCGTGGTACATCATATCTCCCTTATTAGTATTTATTCATCCTTCAAAGGGAATATCGTCCATTAAATTATTGGATCCTCTGGGCAACCGAATGATCATGCCATCCATGTTTTCGTCTAGCAGGATTTGGCATCCCAATCGGCTGGTACTCCTGGGTGCATATGCCAAATCGAGCATATCTTGCTCATCCTCACAGGCTTCTCCGACTTTGTCAAACCATTGTGGATCAATGACGACATGACAGGTGGAACATGCCATGATGCCCGCACAGGCACATTCCAAACAATCACCGAGTTCGGAAGCGCCATCGCCATCTCCGAATTTGGCCACATCCGTCAATGTCAATCCCGTCATGGCTTCGACTTTAAATGCTCTGGAAAAAGCATCTTGAAAATTTTGGGGTGTTTCTTCTATTGGGGAGAAATCGTCTTGATCCTCTTCACTGGATTTCCAAGCATTGGCCGGGATGCAGTAAATGGTAATGGGTGTACGACCTTCTTTCCGTACCAGCTGCAATTTGACGGCTTCGACGAGGGCTTCCAATCCGGCATCTTCCCCCACTTCCCAGCGTCCGGCCATGCTGCGAACGGTCGATAGCAGAGCTGTTCCAGTGACACCCGATTGTTGGAGTGCTTCAATGACGCCCTCGGCGACCTTGGGGTCGTCGTAGCCGACTTGCATGATAAAATTCTTGGCTTTCAAAGCGGGAGAATCGGGTGCCATTTCCGATGTGCGTGCCAACCATCGGGATTGTTGATTTATAGTGCTATTAGTAGTAGTGGATTGTCGATCTATTCGGACGCCATTGCCTATTGAAAGTGCCGCACTCGTCAGTTGTCTCGAGTTTGATTTTGGCGCAATCATCAAGTGGATACCCCTGAGTTGGATTTGTCGGAGAATGATTCCAGTTGGATACCCCAAGGATCTTCGTGCAGCGAACATGGTGGTGTAACAACAGCGTCAGATGAATGATTCAATCAGTTAATTAACTCAATGAGCTTCTTCTGGCGTGCTGATGATGCGGTTGATGAGGGGTGGTGGTCTTGGCTGCATGACTTTTGAAGTTTGGTGGAGAATTCTTGGCTGAGGAAGAAAAAATTGGGTTTGAGGTAGATGCGGGATAATAATAAAGCACATATATCATTAGTTACCTGAACTACTTGTATTCAGCTTCTTCCAGATTTCCGGCATTTTCCAAGATGAACGCTACAATAATAATGCTGGACCGTCCGACGGTTTTCCTCTGGCTTTGAAATGCACACGACTGACTCATTATCCCAGTTCTCATTAAGGGGTTGTTTAAGGGGATGTTGAAGCTTTAAGGGGTTGTTTAAGGGGATGTTGAATATTTAAGGGGTTGTTGTTAAGGGGTTGTTTATTTAAGGGATTGTTCATTCGTGATAAGGGGTTGTTGTATTGCGTTTCAATGAAGGCTTAAGGGGTTGTTTCGAGGATATAAGGGGATGTTGTTAGGGGGTTGTTTATTTAAGGGGTTGTTTAAGGGGATGATGAAGCTGTAAGGGGTTGTTTAAGGGGTTGTTTAAGGGGTTGTTTAGAGGATGTTGTCAGTCGTGGCAATTTGAAGATTTTTAAATCCTGAGTGAAAAGCGTCGAACGGTCCAGGTGTAAGCGAGCCATCGGAAACGGAACTGTATCAGTATCGGTATCTATAGTCTAGTGCACTACGCTAAAAGCTAGTGTAAAGATCTTTCGAGTGTTTTGAGTTTGAGAGAATGAAAGTTATGAGAGGATTAGAAAGCTATGAAAACTAATCAACGAGAGAGATCCTCATCCTTGACACCACTCATCCGATGGAAACATCGCTCTAGATATTTAGCCAGGTGGAGTACTTCCACGCTACTAGACAAATGCTAGACGAATCTTCACGCGTTCCGTTTTTGGATCGTGGAGTGAGTAGGATTGCTACCGCAACCTACTCTATCACACTTACAGTCTCCCGCGGGAGCAGATCTACGATC